>CAAKHG010022179.1:0-10391 GCA_901007715.1 Dactylopterus volitans
CACACAATGCCTCCACTGAGTGTGCGGCGTGCACACACACACACACACACACACACACACACACACACACACACACACCATCAAGCCCATTCAAGCCCATTATATAGCATCTGGGGTTCTTTAAGCTTAATGGGCAAATCTCCCTCTCTGACACTAACATGATGACCCACACTAAGTACCCCTTTGAAACTGGCCTTGTTGGATTAGACAGCTTTTCTTGGCCGAAGCAAAAAGGCTGTAGCTGCAGGTCTGAATGGAGTGTGCAGGAGCAACAGCGAGAGCTCACCAACCATTAGGCTTGCAAGCTGCTTTCATTGTCAGGATAACAAAGACTGCACTCAACCACACTTACTTTAATGTTTTTTTTTTCCTCTTTTTTTGTCTTGAGGGATCTGAAAGAACTTGTTTTTCTTCAGGTATAAGGGGCAGATAGTAAATGAGTCCATCCTCACCCAGCTTCTGCTAAGCTTGGCTTGGAGTAGATTCCGGGTAAAATGGTGTTGTCATTGGCCGCCCTCTGAGAGGTAAAATGGTGGAACATATTGTGACTGGTCCTTCATGTCTTTGTGATAGGTGAGTTATCTTCTTCCTCTATTAGAAAGGTAGAGAAGCATCTGTTTTTAAAAACTAAAGCACATACATCCTTGCATAGAGCCTTGATCTTTCCATAGAAGAGATCCACTTCCTCTTAAAAGCTACAGATCCACCATCACCTCAGTGAACAGGAGGGAAGGAGGATGAAATAGCCCATCCTATGTTTACTGCTGGAGTGCAGCAGGGACACCTGTCATGATAGCACTCATGGCATGTGATTGGCTCATTGGCGTTTTTTAATTAAAATGGTTGGTCCAGAATAGCGGGCCTTTCAGAATCATTTCAAGTTTCCGCCTTGCTTTTAAGAGTGGCAAGGGCTTTTATTGCCAAATGACCAATTGCCTAATATCAGGATTCAAGACATCATCTATGCTCTTGCCAGTCAACCTTTTAAGAAGGACGGCTGACACAGACGCAGAAGATGGTGGTTTTTAAAATGTGTCTGAATGTCAGTGATGGGAAAAGTGGGAGCAAATTGACTTGCTTTGACATAAATTGGTTCCAACAAATCTTTCTATGTGGAGTTTGAATGCTCTCCCCGTGTCTGCGTGGGTTCTCTCCAGGTACTCCGACTTCCTCTCACCTCCAAAAGCATGCGGAGGTTAATTGGCTACTCTAAATTACGTGTGTGTGAGTGGTTGTCTGTCCTTCATGTGGCCCTGCGATGAGCTGGCGACTCGTCCAGGGTGTACCCTGCCGTTCGCCCGTTGTCAGCTGGGATCCGCTCCAGCACGACGGCGACCAGTAACCAGAATAAGCGGGAGACCATGAGATGAGATGGTTCCAACAAGGCAGGTGATGAGTTTTGTCTGAGGATGTCATTGTTGCATTGTCAGGGTCCACTAACGCTATGTTGTCTTTCCTGTTTTATTTTGGTAGTTAAGTTTTCCCCTGGTGTTGTCTCTCTTTACTTCCTGTTTGGATTTATCCCTTATGACCCATACCTGTGTATTGTTCCTTTTCATGTTATTTAAGTCGCGTTCCTTTTCACCTCCGTGCCAGATTGTCTTTGTAGCCTCGTGTCGAGCATTGTGTCGATCCCATTTTCCATGATTCTGTACCTTTGCCTTTGCTCTCCTGTTGCCAACTTTAGACTGATTAAACTGTTACTGATTCTACCAACCACGAGTCTTTGCTTTGCATTTAGAGTCTCTCTGTCTGAGCTCTCCCGACACATGCATGAGGTCACCACACTGCTTTTTCGTTCGGGAATCATTTTCGTAAACAATCTGTTGCTTTAATAAAAGTGATGCTGACTATTTTAGGCTTCAACCTATCTTTTAACCATTTCCCCATATTTTTGTTGACCCGTCTCAATTTCTGTATTCTTGGTTTATTTGTTACATTTGTTTTGAGCAAGATCCTCATTTCATTGCTGTACTTTTTCTGGAATTAAAGTAAATAAATGAAGTAACAAAGCTATTACCCGGAAAAAAGGCATGGCTAATCGATGGCAGTGAATTAACGCTGTGCAGGGTCCAGCAGGGCTCTGAACACTGACCGAGTGTCACGTATGATCTTTCAAGTGAAAGGACGTGATGGTTATGGGCTTTCAAATAAAATGCAAATTGCAAATCTGTTCCAGTCAGTTCAAGCCAGAAGAATATCTCATCTTTAATTCATGGAAGTGCTTACAGTGTTGTGCCAGGGCAGATTCCTGCTAAAAATGTATCCCCAGAAGGGTCAGTGTTTCTTTGGTGAAACAGCTGGACTCAGGCCTCCCACTGCACATCTTTAACAATCACCCTGTTTGCATCCATATTCTCTTTCCCGTTCACCCTGGGAGATATCCAATCATCTTCAGAGTGAGGAGACTTAATCACTGCATCCCCATCTACACATTAGGACATGTGAGGGTAATCAGACAGATGTTCTGGAGGAGTAAATACTGTATTTTAGCCAAACAGGGGAAACGTTTATGCCACACATTTTTACTTTAAATGCAAAAGCTAGTTTGGGGTTGAGAAGCAATTCAGACATTTGGAGGAAGAACTGTTGACATGCCCGTCGGTCTTAACATTCCCATTAAATATCAAAAGTGCTTTCAGATTAAGGTCAAAGTCATAGAAAGTAGCAAACATGCAGTTATTTTTTAGTTTGTTACTAACATCTAGTCTGATTTTAAAAGCTGCTTCTGTGGCAGGTTGAGCAGTGTGAGATTTGAAAAGAAGGGTAAATATAATTCCTTTGTTGAGAGCTCCACTAATGATAAACTCAAGTTTGTGTGCAATATTTGTTCCTCCTCTGCTGCAATGTTGCTGTTATCCAGCTCAGCTGATCCATAGTGCAACACGTCAAAAGCATTCCTGACATGAAGTTTGTCATGTGAAACAGGGATGTGTTCAACGTAAAGATCTTAATTGTGCAGTGTCCAATGTATCTCTGGAACAATGAAGGTTATCGAGTCGGCATGTGGAAAGTTGGGGAACAAATTCAGTGATTATGTGTGGTCACACAAACCTTTTATGTTACTAGGCAACACTTTTATAGTCAAGGTTAATGTTTTAGAGGCAACCAGAATTTGTGGTCGGACACTTTTTTGTATTCTAGTGTGATCGTCCCATCTGTGTGCTCTCTAAGTGCAGATACCTGCTGCTCTGAAGGTACACAAGTTTATATGTAAAGCACCGCTCAACAGCAAGGCCATTAAAGTGCTATGCATAACCCATAAAGGCATTAAGACAAGATGCACTATGAAATGTAGCATAATATGTACACATGTAAAAGATGCTTTTAAATTGAATGTAAATCAGTTGCAAAAAATTAGAACATTGTGAAATGGGAAAGTGAGGGGAGAGAAAATGAGAAATGCGACTAAGTAGTCCCGAATTTGATTTAGTAAAGTGTCAAACAAGTTTTTCAGCCTCGATTTAAAAGTACTAAAGCTTGGAGACCTGACATTTAATAAAGCTAAATGTCATTACTGAGAACACTTTTTGCCAGTTTTGCCAAAAGTGTTTCGTATCAGGGCTAAAGATGTGCCGATGAGGAACTGATATTTGTTTTAGTATATCCTGTTTCAAGAATGATGTTTGATTTAAATACATCACTATTTTTCTGTTTGAATGTTCCGTCAGAATTCACGATTGCTGAATGACTCACATTTACACTCACATTAAGCATTTATGTCATCTGTATTGATGATGAAGTGATCAAAGTTTACATATATCCCGAAACGTTGCATTTCATATATGATCTAAAAGAACTGCTGACCCCACATTAATTAGCCCTCCTGTCAGAGTCAAAGCTATTGTTTTACAATAAGTGGAATTGTGCCATCCTGTGTCTGGGCTTACTCATCTGCTTTGTCGTGTACAGGTAAATATTAATATTAATAATCGATCATTTATTAAGCAAAAAAATAACAACAAATCTGTCTTAATGTCTGTGGTCAGCCATGTTTTGCAAATCGGTCGGTTTTTGGAAATAACCCTGGGCATATCAGTGTGCACCGGGCTGTTCACAGACTTCATCCTTCTGACTATCTTTTCATAGTTTCTCTCCAAGAGCGTTTTGGAGACTGCCCTCTATGTTCCCTCACTTGCTTCACCTCAGCACCCTCATCTGGCCTGGCTCAATGTCAGCTCAGCATGTCCCCCATTACAGGCTATGACTTCATTATTTCCTTTTAAAAAAAAAAAGAAGAAGCAAAAAACAGATATGCAGCAGAGAGTGTCTGACAAGGAACACAGCAATTATCGTCACACAGTCACACGGCACATACAAAGTGAGCCTCTGTCAAAGTTGATACATGTTTGATTCTAAGCCTTTTCTTTGCAGAGTGTGTACTCATTCACTCACTGGATGCTGTTTTACTCATTGTGTTCATGACATAGAACCATACACTGTGCAGTCATGCTTTTCTACATATCAATGCGATATACATTTGTGTGTTGTTGTTTTTTTAAATCCGCTATGTACTATTAAACACTGTTTCTTGTGGTGCAGGCATGAGCACGCTGGTTATCTTGAAGGTTATTCGCAGCCCATCTGACTAATGGCCCAGCTCGCTGTACATGCTCATGCTAATCACTTCTCTGATTGATTGTGCTGCTTCGGAGCCCTAATAGCATCATTAGCTGGGACTGTTGTGGCAGTCTCAGCTCCCAGCTTTCTGTTCCCTCGCCAAAATTTTCTTTCGCCTTTCCTTTATTATTTAGAAAGTAGACTGGGACCGGTTCATTCTAAATCTCATTGGCTTTGATTGTCACTAAAGACAAAGCAAAATGTAATTCATAGAACAGTTAAGGTTTCCCATTAGCCTCACTGCCACACCCATAGAGCATAGTGATCCATCTGGAGATGCTGTTACCTTGGAAACCTCAGAACAATGCTTTAATAAGAAAAATGAAAATGGAAAGATGCCACAGGAAACTGCAGGAAGACCTGTGTGCATCATTAAAGAGCTTATGACACATTAGCAGTTGGTTTATGATTGCTTTTAAGCGCAAAAAAGGCATTTCCAACATTGTTATGCTTCAGAAGCATGTGTGTGTGCTAGCAGTTTGCTGTGAAGCCGTTCACAAATTTGTGGTCGACAGAAAAATGAATTTAGCAACAAAATTATGCCTGTACTAAAATCTCAAACAAGCGTGTTGCACCTTTTGAAGTGTCTTCTCAGTCAACGGCACTGTGACGTCTCAGGGTCTCAGGGTTGACATGCTCCTGCATGGAAACTGTTAAATTTGCACAACAGGAGTTGGACTGGTAGGTACGGAGTCTCAGACCAGAAGCTCTGAACATGGTGGGAGTTCTCATGCTTGTTAGAGCTGATGCGCTCTAGCTGTGAGCGCCTGAATCCAGTTACATGCACGAAAAAGGAATATATGCAAAGAAAAAGTTTTAAACTTAGTTGTTACTCACATACTGTAGGTTCTGCAATTGTATGATTAGCCCCTTTTCCACCACAGGAACTTTTATCACTTACCCGGAATTTTGAAAGAACCTTTGCATGTTTCCACCGAAATCAGTCAGGGCAAAGAAAATGTTCCCTTAACCCTAGACCTTCCCTGAAAAAAAAAGCACCTTGCGTGTGTGTGTGTGTGTGTGTGTGTGTGTGTGTGCGCGCGTGTGTGCGTGTGCGTGTGCGTGTGCGTGCGGGGGGCGGGGTTCTTGAGGTTATGGGGCTGTGTGCTAAAGAACACTGATCGGTGGGGCACACTTGCAACATTCCGCACTTGCAAACTCCTTTATTTCATTTCTACAGGTTTTGTTTTGTTTGTGTTTTGATCTTTTGATCTAACATAGTCAACCTGATTTGTATACATTTTCTTTTACCTAGGTAAATAATTTCCTGGAAAGTCTTTCATACAGAAAACTAGCTAAAAAAAAAAAAAATTATAGCATTTATAACACAGTTAAATGGTCTAGTAACAGAAGTTTTAACCCAAACATGATCATTTCCTGAACCTAACCAAGTATTTTTCTCGCCCAACTCAAACAAAAAAGTTGCAACTCAAAAATTTGAATAACAGTGGGCTTTACAGTCTGAACATTATGTACACACACTCTGTCCTTAAAACGCTGATTTGAGAACATTTCCTTAACATGTTGTTTTACTTGCCTAAAACCAACAAAACTGTAAAAACCAGCAATAATATTGTAGAGGGTGTAAAAACAAGAGGCTTTTCTAAACCTCCCTGAGTGGGTATAAACAAATAGACGTTGTGACATGTGACAAAAAGAACAACAACACATTTACTCTTATCATCCTCCAAAAAATTTTAATTTATTCAGTCTTTGAAAACTTAATTTATCATCATTTTAATTGAATTATACTTTAATAATCCCACACAGGGAAATTACTTCTCTGCATTTGACCTGTCCATTTGTGCACACACATCACATGAATAGTTTATACGCACACACGAGCAGCTGACTGCTTTTGCCCTGAGGAGCATTTGTGGGGTAAGGTGCCTTGCTCAAGGGCACTTCAGCTGTGTTGAGGGAGGCGTTTTCCTTCACTCCTCCCACCCACGCAATTCTTCCTAACCTTTTGGTACCAAGCCCGCCTCTCAACCTTTAGGCCACAGCTGCCCCAATCTAATTAATCTAATCATGCCTGACCTTGATAACTACGGATACTCCGAAAAATGAAGGATGCTTTGGACTAAAACTTGTAGTAATCAAATTATTCAAAATATTTCACACACACCCATTGAGTTCACATTTTCTCGTACATATTTCCCCTTTCGATCAATTCAAAAATTTGGCACTGCATGTCATGTCACTGCTAATTAAAATCAAACCTTGTGGCATTTCATTTGCATCTGTAGCTGCAGAGGTGCAGCGTTCCAGCGTGTGTGTCAGGTCTAAAGCTGAGGCAGGATGGCAGCGGCCTCCAAAGGTTGGCCTGCAGAATGATTCGTGACTGGGCTTTGCAGAGTGAGCGGACGGCCAAGGGGAGCTGCAAAGGGCAGGAGTGTGTTTGCAGAGGATGGCTGGAATGCTGCCAGGCTGTCAGTGAGTGTTTAGGTCCGGTCATCTGAGGAAGATTATTGGTGTGGGCGGGGCTGATGTCATCATCAATGGGATGGGAGATTGACAAACAACACACAGTTATATACAGTGCCTAACAAATGTATTAGACCACCACCCAATGTAAGATCGATCATATATATATATTTATATATCTATATAGGTATATATAGATATATAAGTTCATTTTCACATAAGTTCATTTTCACTGACAATGTTTTACCATTTTGAACAGGAGCGAGGGATCTCAAACTGAATTCACCTTTTTATTTGAGCAAGCTTACTGGGCTGCTCTCAGAGGTCAGAAATTAATCAAGCTTAACATTCAGCTACTGAAACTATTTTTTTTTTCTGTTCACGAATGCAAGTAAATAACTGTAATTTGACATCTTAATCAAGAAATGATAGTGGCTTTAATAATTGTTCTGTTTTTTGGTTTTTTTTTGAAAATTTGAAAATTCATGGATAATGATTATATTTTAACATTAAAAATAACATTGCAGTTAAAGAGCATCTACATACTGGTGGATTAACGATTACAGAAACTTTAAAAATGGTTTTGGTAATGATTTTACAGTTAATTCAGGGCAGCTGTGGCATAAACCGTACATTGGGTGCTGGGCTAATGAATTTTTAAGAATTATATATTGTCATGTTTTCATAAAACTCAAGCTTTCATTCACAAAACACGTTCACACATTTTTAAGGACACTCCCTCTGCCCCTCTTTTGTTGTGATTAGACGCTCCTCAAACTGTAAAAGGCTATTTCTTCTTCGTCTAAATGTGAACTTCCAAAGCAGATGAAAAAAGATGATTAAATAAAGAGATGCAAAAAAACCAACCCAAAAATGATCATAGGATTTTATTCCTCTGATTTACACATATTCAGTGATTATTTATATCTTTCTCTCAACCCAAATCCCTGTGTAGATCATTAAAGCTTCATGTAATTCGATGTAAATTAATCTCAACTCCCCAACCTGGCGAATGAAGCTGTGTTTAGAGCTGCTCAGGTCAGTTCCTGTTCATACGGGACAATTTTACATTCATCTCTTAATAACATAAAATAGAATGTTAATACTTAACAGCAGCATGCATCAGGCCCCCTGTGGTTTATTCTGACTTCAGTGGAGGACTGACCTGAACCACAGTTCAGCCACAGATGTTTTTTTGTTGTTGTTGTTGTTTGTTTGTTCTTTGTCATTTTCTTCCAGTCATGTGACCTCTTGCCCTTTCAGAATTGACAGAGCTGCCATCTTAAGGTGGAAGGATCTCAGTGGTTCTCGTTCTGCATGTATGAAAACCTTAACAATCACACAGAGCTGAGTGCAGAGGACAGCCCGCGCTAGAGTGCTGCTATCTCCTGTTTATTGTCCTTATTTGTCCAATATTGCTTTGTATCCAAGGCCACTAAAAGCAAAAAAACAGGAGAAAAAATGTTTATATAAAAGAAAGTATGTTATGTACTATAATTTGGTTTTCTTTGAATGAATTTCTCAGCATGTGGGGCCATGTTTTTTATTATGTGCATGAATATTTGATCTTTTATTTCTTATATTCTGCAGCTAAGTTAAAAAACAAACTGTAAATTACCTGAGTTTGCAACTAGCGTAGCAAACAATGACCACACATGAAGACTAATAATGTCTGCCAGACATATAAATAATGAATGTTTTCAGCTTATACTGGATAGCACAATAAGACTAATGCATTTGAATGCAATTAACTATTAATTTGTGTAACCAGCTGGCTTTTGACCCCTAGCAGTGGTTTTATAGCGGGGCCATGTCTTATTTATCTACATATACTGCAGAGACTACACACCAGCATGCAAGCAGTATGATACATAGCCCTGTTGACAGTCTCTCACCGTTAACGGTAGCAGTAAACAGCAAACAAGGATGTAAATAATACAGCGTTTAAACTTAGTTTACCGACTTCTATTATGAAGCCTGAAATTCAGCTTTTTCAGCTTGTTGGTTTTGACAGCTGGAGGGGACCACATTTTGATGAAAAGATGGAACTGTACGTGAACGTCTAACCCCTAACCCACAGGTGCCGCCCCCTGCTGACCATTTTAGAAATGCAGTTAAAAGGCAGTTCCACATTAATGTCAATTTTTTCCAGAAGGTGCAGTTATTTTATATGAGGCAGTCTCTTGTCTACTAAATGTTGTTGTTTTTTTGTTTTTGTTTTTTTTCTCAAAACAAAACCAGGCATCATTATTAAGTGCCTTCTAAGAAAGGAAATACTCTGATGCACCCGCCCAGCATCACGTGAGGCGATAAGGATTGGTGCAGAAGAGCGGGCACGATTGAGCACTGCAGTGCAACATGTCATCATCAGCGGCAGTGACGCAGATGTCAGACAGGCTGTGGCAAAACCCGCACAGGAAGCCTTGTCTGTATTATTGTTAAAAGATTGAGTCCCTCGAGACCATCAATCTTTTGACTTAATCAGTGGGTTTAGCTTTTTTCATTAATTTAAAAAGTGGTGCGTTAAGTGAAAAGGCAGAAGGTGAAGCATCTGTGTTCACTCTCTTCTCCTCCTCCGGCCTTCCACTGTTCCTGCACTCAAATTGAAAAGAAAAAGCTTAAAGTGGAGAAAAGCGAATGATTGGTTCGCCAGACCTCAATGTCGTTTTAAAATTGTGATGGGCTTTTGATTAAAGGCGGCATGCTACTAGATCCTCTGTCTTTATCCACTTCCCTCATCATTCATCTACATGCTCCCGACAAAGCCTCACCTGTGCTCTCACAGACGAGATAGACATTTATGAATCATTAACTGTTGTTGTCTTATTGCCAGACTAATGCGCTGGGCGATTTGGAGCCACTGTTGCGCAGTTAGGTGGTTTTTAATCCAACGTTCTCTGAAAACATACAGGGGCCTCATTAACATGGATTTATGAATGTTTAATTGTGGTTTATATTTACCGGCTGCTCTCCCACGACCGGCACGTTCACCCCAATGTGTCCTTTGATCTCAAACACGGCGTACGGGAATATTTTATATGAAACGAGGTGCACAGGCATGGCAGCTTTCGAATGCTGCGTAATTGTATCTGATGGCTGGGTTGGCTGCATCTCAAATTAATCAGTGATTCTCCGTATGTTTTAGAATTGCAAATTGAACGTGGTGAGCCTTTGAGCTGTTCTTTACACTGACTGCATAGCTGGACTGTGAAACCCTCTTTATTGCTCCAAGCTAATTATTCAGCCTGTGCATCCAGGCTCTGGAAGGCTGCCTATGACTGTAGGCTGCGTGCGTGCGTGCGTGTGTGTGTGTGTGTGTGTGTGTGTGTGTGTGTGTGTGTGTG
>CAAKHG010022185.1:0-21677 GCA_901007715.1 Dactylopterus volitans
CTTTTGACCCAATTTTCCCCATGTAGTGCATGTACAGCCAAGGTTATCTAATTCATATGCAGGACTGTGTAAGCTTAGGAAAAAAAAATGACGAGTGTTGAGATAGTTTCAGGGTTTGAAGAGGAGTATTTTAGAACTGATTACCCTGAATGGAACAGAACCAAGTAAAAGTAAAGACTGTGGTATAAAACAAATTATTCAGCCGCATATCATTCAAACATGTTATTGATCACTGCATTTGTTAAGAATCAGGTAGTGGAAAGTGGGTGGACGATTTCTTGATTGCAGCATTGATGAAGGTGAACATGACTGGAAAACAGAAGATTGACACACCTGTAACTGCTGCTGTATGATTTTCATGTTGTGTCTTTGTAGGAAGTTCAGCTCCTGCGAGCGCACCCTCTCTAACTGGGATAACAAGTTGGTGAACAGCACCGTCGCCATTGACTCATCATTGGCTGCCGTGTCCCTAAAACAGACATCAAAGGGGATCCTCAGCAATGGAAAATGAACAAGACATCATCTTTAATGCTAATGAAACAAAAAGACAATTGTGGTATGCTTTTCTGCGTGTCGGCTGTGCGTAAGAATAAGCAACTTAATGTGTAAGTGTTGGGTATAGAGGCTGCTTTGCTGTCAACAAGTGGCCAGGAAAGTCCCGCAATTCATTTTTGGTGACCGCTAATGGACACAAATGCAACTTTGAGATACTGTATCTTTTTTTTTTTTTATTTTGTTTTTATTCATTCATCGCCTGCTATTTGCACCTGTGTAATGTAAAAAAAAAAAAAAAAAAGGAAAATGTAAAACTGGTGAACACAAGCAAATATGGATTGAAGCCTCACACCTCTGAGTTTATGTGTGTGCAGCTAGTCGCTAATTCTGTCTGCTGATTTTTATTAGGCCGGAGCATTTATCAGAGTTTTTTTCGGAGGCAGAAACAAGGTTATTAACCGCACAAGAATCAAATCAAATCAATTTTATTTATTTATTTATTCAGCGCCAAATCACAACAGAAGTTATCTCATGGCACTTTACAAGGAGAGCAGGTTGAGACTTTACTCCTTAATAAATCAATGAGCTGAAAGAGTCTAACATACCTCATAAAGTTAATGGGTGTGGGAAACAATCACCATGAGCAGTCCCTTTTACATCACACTTTACATTATAATATGTAAACATGTTGATTTGTGTAGCTTTAAATGAAAACCAGATCTCACAGCCATGATTTAATTCTCAAGAAGGTAAAAGTATTCATTTTCAGCACTTTGCTCAATGAACAGAATCCCTGATGAGTAAAATGAGTAGTTGACTGTCTGGTGGTCAGTGTGAGCTTTTCAAGTGTCAGAGCTCAGACATGCCGTTGTGTTGAAACCCAACACTGTACAGTGTCCTAAAGGGTTGTGGCACCCCAAAAAAGTTTTTGATTTCTCCCCATGTTTTCAAAGATCGATTTTTTTTATAATGCCCCTTTATCATTAAGACCCTTTTCTATCAAAAAGAAAAAGACACACAAAGACAAAGGACTCACCAATCCTGAGCCTCAATCCAGCTGGCCAGACCCTGCCTGATGTCCATGGGAAAATTGTCATCGTACAGATAATCCACATGTTCCAGAAGTCTGTTCTCCAACTGCTGAACCTGCTTCCACTGGCTCATGCTACAGTCCATAGAAACACACAAAGCAACCTGTTTATCGTACCTCGGTGATGTAAACAAAACCGCCAACGTGTTGTCTAAGTATGACTCTGTCATTGCTGTTTGCTCCAACATTCACTGTAATAATCAGTTTGTTAGTTCAGTGCTGTTTTTGTCTGTTGTTCATTACCTGATGTGTCAATGCGCTGCTTTCCCCTCAGTCTCATTCACCGTTTGCACTTGCTTCCCTCTTTGACTTTCGTTTTTCAGTGCGCCCGTCAGTTCAGGAAGTGATCTCATTTACTCTAAGGCTCCGGGGCTGTACTCAGACACTTGGAAACACTCCACATCCAATCACTGTAACACACTCACTGTGCGTGCGCGTGTGCGCGCGCGTGCGTGTGTGTGTGTGTGTGTGTGTGTGTGTGTGTGTGTGAGGAGGAGGGAGGAGGACGAGGTTATCTCTATATCAGTGATAATTGCCAATACTATACTCATTTCATTTCTTTGATGCCCTTTAAAGATAAAGTCGGTGGGCACCTCAGTCAAGCTGGCTTCATTTTCATAGTCAACATACTACCAGGCAGTCGGGGTGAAATGCTTACACAATTAAACTTTCCCATCATAGACATATAGAGTATATAAACTAGACACAGTGGCAGCTCCTTAAAGCCAAAAGATCTCAATCACCCCCTGGTGGCAGGCTGCAGTACTCCATCCAAGACAGAAAAGCAGGGAATGCACTGAGCAAGGACAGCAACATCACTATCCTTCCAGCGGACAAGGGAAAGTGCACAGTAGTCTTGAACACCACTGAATCCCAGAATAAGATCTCTGTCCTCCTGAATGGCACTTACACCAACAAGACCCTACAAGACCCTGAAACAAGATCCATCTAGCACCGACAAAATAAAGGTTATAGAATGTCTACAGAAGATGCTGAAAGACAGACACATCAACTGGTAGCAGCACTTCCATCTATATCTGCATGCATATGGACTCCCAGAAACACACAAAGAAGGAGCTCCCCTCAGGTCCACTGTCAGCAGTATGAACTCGGTCACTTGCAACATAGCCAAGCATCTGGCCAACATTGTGGCTCCCTTGGTGGGGAAAACCCGTATCATATCCATAACTTCATGGATTTTGTGGACAAGGCACAAGGCCTAATGTTGGGAACAGATGAAACCATGTTTACCTTTGAGGTGACCTCCCTGTTCACATGCATTCCAATCAGGAAAGCAGTGGAAGTGGTAAGGAGACGGCTGATAGAGGACAACACTCTCCTCAACAGATCCAACCTCAAACCAGACCAGATGTGCCAACTACTCAATTTTTGCCTTAATACCACCTATTTCCGCTTCAGCAACATTTTTTACAGACAGAAACAGAGCTGTGCGATGGGCTCACCGGTATCTCCCATTGTGGCTAATCTTCACATGGAGGAAGTAGAATTCAAGGCTCTGAATTCCTACAAGGGTACTCCTCCAAGCCACTGGTAACGAAATGTGGATGACACTAAAAATCAACATCAAAACCCAGGAGGGGCAGGCTTTGACTAAACACCTTAACTCGGCGGACAAAAACATCAAATTCACGACAACCACCTGCCTTATTTGGAGAGCAATGTACATATTACAAGAGACAGGAGCCTCCACATTGCGCATACAGAAAACACACGCATACAGATCAGTACCTACTCTTCGACTCTCACCATCCACTGGAACACAAACTGGGTGTTTTCAGGACCCTACAACACCCACTAGGGCACAGGCCCGGACAGAAGAGCACAGACACGTGAGGGAGGCCCTCAAAACCTGCGGCTACCTCAGCTGGACTTTTGGGAGAACTACACGTTCCGAAAAGAATACCCACCCTAAGGGCGAGGGTGAAAACGAGGACAAATGCAGGAATATGTCATTATTCCATATGTGGCGGGGGTTTCTGAGAGGCTCAGACGGATTTTTAATGACCACCACATCCTTGTTTGCATCAAACCCAGCAACACCCTCCGACAGGAACTGGTGCACCCTAAGGACCATACTCTGCCCATGGGGAAGAGCAGCCTGGTTTACACCATACAATGCAGCGAACAGGGTGACGACCTTTACACTGTGGAAACCAAACAACCATTTCACAGACGCATGGCGCAACGCGGAGGAGCAAACTCCTCAGGTCCTGACTCAGCTGTCTATTTACATCTTAAGGAGCAAGCCCACTCCTTTGAAGACAGCAATGTAGACATCTTGGATAGAGAGGGCAGATGATCTGAGAGAGGGGTAAAACAAGCCATCCATGTCAAAGTGGAAAAACCTTCCCTAAACAGGGGAGCGGGTTTACGACACCATCTCCCCCCATCTACAACATTGTTCTGTCATCACTGTCAAGAAGACTATCTAACAAACTATCTAAGGGCCGTGGATATTCACAAATGACCTCACATGATGCTCATGCCTCAGACAAATGCCATTCACATCTGGCCACATGTGCCCCTAACGACTGCGGCAACAGTCATTACAACACAAAAAAGCGCTAAGGAGGGACACCCCGAGCTTGTCAGTAGTTAACATCTAAGACAGTAGGTGACACCCACTGATCACCGTGTTCAACCAACCAACTGTCCAGTCATTTCTTAACTGTGAATGAAGCAATGAATGACATTTTAGGCAGTATTGTCAAAACTATATAGTCACTGAATTAACTTTGTCAAGGGCCTTTTCCACAAAATTGGTGGTGCTAATACACGTATTAATCAACAGACATAAAGAAGAAGATGATCAGATATTCCAGCGGAAGTCAGTTTGGTTTATGTGGGTTCCAACACATGCAAGTCTGAGGGAAAATGAGGTGGTAGTTAAATCAGCAAAAACAAAGGTAAAGTAAATGCGATAATAAGGAATAAAGCAAGAGAAGCAAGAACACCGAGACAAGGGGAAGGTCTCTATTTAGCTTTAGTCTGGCTGACGACTATTCAGCAATAACAAATATGTGGAGGTTAAGGAATTTGACTCGGTCAGTTAAGTTTAAATCGCGCACTTAGAGTAGAAAAGCATCATTCTGGGATGTGTGAACCCTGTCTGGTTAAGCAAACTGTGACTCATACAGTCATAGACTTATGAGCAAGCAAGATTAGTGGGTAGAATTTAATCTCTGGTCGAGTATATGTCAGTCCATATGAATGCCAGGAATAAGAAGGGGGTGTTGCTAAACTGGGAGAAGGGAGCACTCTACATGTTTTCTAATTTAATAAATACAGGAGTGGCAGGTGACAGTTGATGGGGGAGTTGTCAGGTCTGGGTGGATTATCAATCTCTTTGAGTCTATGCTTGCCCCTATTGTAGCTCTCTTCGTTACAGAGAACACAGGTTGGTTCTTTAAATGGGAGCTTATTACTTAAGAATGTCTCGTCTGCTGTGCGTTCCCCGCCGTGAGAACTGCATATCGATTACCGAAAAAAAAAAGAAGAAAAAAAAAACTACTACACAAAATTAACATACGTGCATATGGCAATTGGGCTTAAAACAAGACATGCCAAAGACAACCCATGAAAAGAGGTCGTCAAAAGCCTTTGAAGGTGCATTTAGCGATAGAATTTAGCAACCAGCTCCATTTAATAACTGCCCGTACACACCTAATTAGCGTGGTGGGCCATGTCATAGACTGAGCCATGTGTCCACTAAGGCCCTCAGTCACTCATTAAATACTGCTTTAACAATATCGCAGCAGAAACCAGGAAACTGTAGTTCCGCCATGGAAAAGGAATAAAATGTAAACAGTTAACTTGTAGCTTATGTGTCACATATGAGCACATTCTTTTAAATCATTCACATTTTAGCCATACACATTTATTTACATAAAAGTATAAACTCGCGATTTGCATTCAGTGTAATTTTGTAACAGCACTTGCGCCCGAATGGGTAAACGCCGGTAATCCAAGACAGAGTTACCTTAGCTCCTCCTTGACTGCAGAGGCAGCATTGCGCTTGACAGCCCACAGTCTGTCGGAATTTTTAGTAGAAGAAGAAGAAGAAGCAGAAGGTCAAAGTTGAACCAAGTGAAAACATGGTTGAGCACGGGGAGATCCGCGTGGTTCACCGAGGTGGCAGCAAAATAAACTTCAGGGAACCTGTCGTGACCAACGATTCAAGGTGAGCGTGTGTTTTGAGTCCGAAAATGTACATTATTGTTTGCAAACAGGAAATGGTGCGTTTCATAAAGTTGTCGGTAGCCTGACAGCAAGCCGGTGTTAGCCGTTAGCAACGTGGTGCTAGCTAACGTTCTGCTGCTGTTTAGCAAAACACTATCAACGTGTCTGTTCTCTACGACTCTCTGGCAGTCGCCTTTCCTCAAACATGACCTGAACCCAGTTCTAATCTTTAGACTATAATCAAATCTTAACAATCGAATTTGCTTTGAAAAGTGTTTAACAAAGTCATGAAGGTACAGCCAAAATATCCTCACTTTCCAAAAATATCCGCTTTTTGATTCAGATATAGTGTTTTTGGTCGTCAGTGTGTAGAGAGAACAAGTAGACACTTTCATACACACATAGAAAGAATGCACTGTAATTTGTGTAAATACTGGACTTGATGCTGCTACAGGTTCCTGCTGTGCGCCTCTGGGGAGTGTGTGAGAGTGTTCAGCACATCCACGGAGGAGTGTATCCTCGAGCTTCGAGGACACACAGACCTGGTCACGGGTGTGCTGCTCCGACCCTCCAACCACCTGCAGGTACGTTTGTCTCACTGCGCAGGCTGTCAATGAGTACAGTTGTCATTTCTTTTAGTGGATGTGATGCCAATGTGGATGCAATGTGTTGAAATCTACTCAGGTTGACTTCTCTGTTGCACATGGTCAGTTTAGTTGATGTTAACAATTATGATAAACTTTATTTGTATTGCACCAGTCATATAACACGAGCAGCTCAGACTTCCTAACTATAGTTTACATAGGTATGTTTGAGGTGGAAAAAAAGATGTTTTGGTCATGTTTTTGATATGGGAATTGCAGCTCAGAATATGGGATACCCTCAAGACTCGCCACCTTAGATTTAATTAATGGTTTTAATGCCCCAGATTATTAAACAGCATTTATCTTTTTGTTTTTGGGCCAGTGAATGGGATTTGGGTTTTATTTTTCGTTAGAGTTCAGAAATTGTGGCTCATCTATCCATTAAGTTATTGCCAGTGTGAACTTGTTGATTACCTTTGTTTCTTGTGATTCCTTTCTTTAAAAACACTCTCCATATGTACTTTACATTCAAAACCCTTTTTTTTTAAACCCATAAGACGAATCTTGAACTCACTTGTTTTTACTGTCCATCATCATGGTAACTTTAATTCCTGCGTTTACTTTTTAGTTCTCCTTGCAGTTTGTTTGACTAATCATTGCTTTTCTTCATGTTCCTCATCCTATTTTAATGTGGGCCTCTTAATATTGTATCCTTACCTATGCTGTTATTTTTATTGTTTAAATTTTTTCATACAGTTTATAGAAATATTCTTGTATGATACTGCACTTTAATCAATCTTGACTCTATATGTCCTAACAACACTACTGTTTGAAAAACGTCAATGGTCTTTCCCACACGTTTACAGGAACTACTGTTCTTTTTAACCTGAACTTGTCTGTCAGCCATCTGTCTGTGGCTTTTGTGGATGTTTATTACTAACATCATCATATCTTGAAAAGAGGTGTAGCTGTTGATTTTTCAAAATGTAATTATTGGACACCTTGAAATCAATTTTTCAAGAAAAAAGAAAAGGAGGGGGTATATCTGCTCATCACATCATGTTCCCATCTTGATTTGCAATAAAACAGTATCTCATGAATAGTATGGCTTCTTGTCTGTGCAATTCCTGGTTTTGAATAATGTAAATTGTTCTTTTTCAAAAGAAACTGAGCTTATATTGTCATAATGCCTTCCCTGTGTCGTGATGTTTGTGAGTTGTGTGTCGTTGCAGGTCTACTCTTGCTCAGTAGATGGCACTGTCAGGCTTTGGGACTTCACCGATGGCATTCTCATTAAGGTACAGCCTCATTTTTGCCTTGCCGCTTGTAGTGCAACATTTGTATTGGTGTGTGTTAAACAATATACTCCTCGTTATTATATCATCATTAGCTTACATACGTTGTCATCATCAGTGTCATCATTACTTAGTCCGTATTTGTAAATGTGTTTTTTCCCTCCCTTTTCCTTCTCTTCTCTGTCCTGTCTCAATCAAACTGGTAAAGGCAAAGGCAGAGGTTTCTTCTGTTAAAGGCAGGGTTTTTTTGTTACTTATAAGGGTAGGCCTAGACAATGAGAGTTAAAATTATTATCACGACTATTTTGCTCAATACTGGCATCACAATTACTTTATGATAATACAATGACTTTCGTGACAAAAAAATTTTATTGCACTGTTTCGTAAACACAATACAACTTTAATATGTGTCTGATCCATCGTGCTACATTCCTGCTAATGTAAAAAAAAAAAACTTTGTATCAAAATGAAATCAGTCGTTCTCATTCACTTAATTCAAGTGAATTTCCTAAAAGAAAAGTGTAAATAAAAATATTGCATGAAAACGTAACAACATTAAATCACTTTTACATTGTGCTACGTTCTTGTTAAATAACACAGCGTGTCTTTGTGGGCTGGATGGATACAGTGAAGTGTTATTCAGGCTTTAATTATGGAGGTCTAAGGAGATGTTGGGTGATGCACATTAGCAACCGTTGCAAAGTTTTTTGATACAATCATCATGTTGTGTTTTCAGGTGGTTGAATAAGTTGGTTGTGTTGTCTTGCGGCGCAGGCACAACTCTTCAGTACTCGTTGCATTTTATTTGTTACTGGTTAATATCACTTGCCCTAAAGCCAAAATGTTCCCAGAAAACAGATGATGATCCGGTTTGAGGGACAGGCTCTTCACCCTCTGCTGTGCCAGAGTCCGACATCTGATTTTTGTCTGGAATGTGTTGTTAGGGTTCTAGTTCCAGACTGTATCCAGCAAACCTCAGGCTACATGGTGCAGGGAACAGCTGTGGTTGGCTCATGCAGGCAAATGGCCAGACGTTGGTTTAGGGAGCACTTGATTAGCTTTGCTCCGGAGGAGATATGTACTATTTGTTCTGTGGGCGGGGCATTTTCAATAACGCTCGATCATGTTCATTTAATTATGGGAAGCCAAAAAACATGATGGTGATTGCATTTTGATTAATTGTGCAGGGAACATGAGGGAATTGCTGTATCTCTATAATCTATAAAGAGTTCCTCATATGAATTGTGTTTCAGAGATAACCTCTGTTAGGATTTGGTGCTCTATGAAGTGAATTGAAACACTAGCTGGTTGTATTGGTATGGGAAAGAATTTTGTGTCGTGTCGTCTCATGTCTTTGTGATCTTTTGCAGACATACGTCATTGGACACCCAATTTACTCCATCTATGCCTCCACACACCATGAGGGAGTCATCTTCATTGTTATCCCCACACCAATTGACAAAAGATCTGGTAGGTTTTTCTCATTCTCAATGTTGACAGTTAGAGCCATGTACTTCCTCACTGAGAGCCACGAGAAGAGAGTCATTAATAATTGTGCTTAGAGATGGACAAACGTGAGGCCTCCAGAAACACTGACCATTTTAATGGTCTTGTGGAGATGGATCCATGTTGGTGCCAAGAATTAGTGTATTCTTTACTGAAAAGAATATCCATATGAACATTCTAAAATTGCAATGGTTACATTTCTGTAGAATCAATCTGTTACTCTCTGTGGGACAGCTGTGCTTTCAAAATGCAAAAAATAATGACATTTATAGACCTATGTGTGATAGAAACAATCATGATTATGTTCTAGTACACCTCAGATTAAACTCCAGAATATTTTCAAATATTTGTTTTGAAAGACCATTTGCTGTTAGAAGATTACATTGTGATTCACATGGATTGAAAACTCCCCAGAAGGAAGGAAAATTACACGTGTGAAACATTAAGTTTCCTGGGAAACAGGTAAAACAGTACAAATGTACATCTGTGAAATGGCCGGCTCTACTTGTGCTTTTGGAACCTTTTAAGTTTGTCGATCATACAAGCTGTTAGATTCAGTAATGTAAATAGTAACATTATTGATTCTCAGTAATAAGAGATGCTGCAGTGATCGTTTATAATGGATCATACAAAGCCCAGTCCGAGACATGACATGTCACAAACATGACACTGCCCCGCCGATGCAGGCTCTCCCTTTCACTCAGAACTGATTTCGGCTCTATGATCACCTCTGCTAGCTGCTTAACAACAGAACAACCCAGATGCTTCCCTCCCCCGGCTGGGAAGCAGTGGCGCCCCATGTTAAGTGATGTTGCTCAAAAACGATGCGCATAATGAAAGAAATTTGATTGTTTCCCAAACAATTAAACACAATAGATCTGATCCTGAGTTGCAGATCTGACCCTAAAAAAGCAATTGATAAACAATTATGGTGGAGATCATGTTGTCATATAAAAGTTTCAGATTTTTCAAATTCAAATGTATACATGTTGTCATGGTGATTTGCTGTTTACTAAGTGCCTAATTCGGTACTGCAGCTCACGACCAATAGGGGATGCCAGAGACAATAAAACATTCTCAGAGAGGCCTCGACATGTGTGAGAGAAAAACTAGGTAAAAGTGCACTAGCATAGGCTGATGTTTTCCACTGTGTGTGTGTTTGTGTGTGTGTGCAAATAGAGAGCTTCCAGCTGGTGGCGGTACATCTACCGCAGAGTGGAGATCAGCTGGTGGAGGCTCGAGAGCTTTCTGCTGTGCTAGGCGACGTCAGCTCCAACGCAGCAGCCATCGCCTTTGGCAAAGGGGTTCGTACGCTGCTGCCGCCGCCGCCGCCACCAACACACACATCTGAAAGTTACTCCCCAAAATCCTCTTGCTGCTATAAAAGAAAGGGATTAATCAGAAAGATGTTTCAGGATTCCTGCTGTTCTGTAATAGTTGGATGAGATCAGGATTCCCCTGATTGAGTTCTCATTCAGTCTTTGTAAGTAAAACATAAACCTGCACAGGTTTTCAGTGACAGCACAACAGTTTTACCCCGCTATTGTTATATTCCTCTGTGGAAGGAGCAAAGGTATTATGTTCCTCAAGGGAATGCCAAAAAAAGTATGCAAAAATGACCAAATGGACTGATTAGATATTGGAGGTCAAAGGTCAAAGTCTCTGTGACTATAGTATATGTTGGTGATACCTCAGCATTGGCTGATAACGACACATTTCACGCACTTCTTAATTGAATGAAATTAAGTGATAGAAATTTTATGTCTAAAAGTTCCAAGGTCAACTTAAGAGTGGCAGTGTATAATGTTTTGCAAAACCACGTTTTTTGCAAACATTTTTTGCTTTTTTTAAGTTATTATTCAACATAATAACTCAGAAACAGAAGGAATTGTTAGATTTGACGTTTTGGCAGAATCCCAGAGATGTGGATGTAATTTGCAGCTCGACTGGTTGTCCTCCATGTTTGCAAAAGCTACACAGCAGCAGTCTGTCATCACAAATCGGTGAAATAAGAAAATTTGTGTCCAGATTTCATGCACCTTTTTTTGTCAACTATTCCTGCCTGCGTGGCTGTACTTTTACTAAAGCTTGGGATGTTAAACCCCAAAAGTCAATCTATTTTTCCTTGCAGTCAATGTAAATGAATAATAATCCATCTTGAACATCTAAAAAATCGATACAGTATTGTCAGTGTTATGAACTAATGAATGTGTTGTTCGACATAATCCACATAGCATAGAAATATTTCAGAAAAAAACTGTATCATAACCAATCAGACATGGTAGTTGCCCTCCCAGTACAGTGAACAATATGAACTTCTGTAATTATGTTATTATTGCAACATTGTGTGTGTGTATATATATATATATATATATATATATATATATATATTATTTTATTTATTTATTTATTTTTTTTTTCTTTGCACATAGATTTACACAGATATTGACTTTTGTTTAGCTGTTTTAATGTAGCTGCACTGTTTTGGTTCACTCTCTCTCAGCTCTCATCACACTGCCCCAACTGGCCAAAACAGTGGTGCAGGGTGATGTCTAAATGCCTTAAGAACATGTTTTGAAGTATAACCAATAACTGTGAAGATAATTTGATATCGTCATCCTCACAGGGAGAATTTATTGCTTCAGCAAAGGGTTTGCAGCTGGATGTCTATTTCTTCCAGAAGCAGAAGTCATACAGGTGAGACTCTTCACTTGTGGAATGTGACTTCACGTGAACAATGAGACCTTGGCTCATAGCACTGTATGAATGTCCCTATCAGTTTTTTCCTGAAAGAAGACAACAAGAAGGGAGGAAAGAACTCATTTGTATGTGTTGCCTGCCACCCAAAAGATGACTGCATTGCCACAGGCCATGAGGATGGAAAAATTCGCTTGTGGTGGGTGACTTTAAAACATCCCTGATCATTTCCAGCATCTACAGTATGTAATCTAGACATGTGCTGCTCTCCTGTGTTATCTTAAACCACACTGTTGGATATAACTGTCAACTTTATGTTGAATAACCTGAAATCACCACCTTTGCTCAAATTGTTCTCTTAACTGCTGATTCTTCTGAAACCTTAATCATTTTACATGTCAATATTTAAGCCTAATTGCTGCCAAGGAGGTTTCTTTATTCTTATATTACAGCAAATGTAGTTAATTTTCACTTCAGTTAACATTGCTAGGTGTTTTTTTTCATTAATTTCTCCAGCAATATTACAATATAGACCTCTGAAAATATTCAAGCATGATTATATATCACTGATATTAATTAATATTAATTCTATTAACAATCTGTAAATTTGATGGGTTTAGTGCAGATTCTGCTGAAAAAAAATATTTTCGTAGTGGGGTGACGCTAATTCAGTCACTGTAGAGAGACAAACCTGCAACTGCCACCAATGTATCCCTGAAATATATTTACTTTTATGAACTTGAGCTTGAAAATGCCAAATAATCCTGTATAGGGAAATAAAAACAAAAACAATCTTAAGGCCACCAACTTGTTTTCAGCCTCACAAATCTCAAATCATGTCAAAAAAAAGTTAGAACGAACCAGGAAGCATCACTAAACAGATGTTGCGTATCTGTATATACTTGTGCTTTATTTTCCAACTTGGCTCCAGCTCATGCTGCAAATATGGATGGGGGATTGTCAGGTGTGTGCTATGCTGTACATTGATGATTCATTCATCTCTGTTGGTCCCTGTTGATCTAATATACGTAATTTGTTGGAGCTGGGTGTTAACAGACTATCACAGATATTCTATAGGTTTTGCAGCTGTTTAGTATTTTAACCAGCATCAAACCTGTTTTACTGCTTTTTTGCTGGTAAAAAAACAAACAAAAAGCGCATCTAACCAAACAAAGTATTTTGCAGACCAAGAACCGCACTTGAAATGGAATTGGCCATTGCCAAACACTAATGCATATGAATGCATACATTTTATGTTTTGGAGAAGCTTGATATTTCTGTTCTGTTTTCAGGAGAAACTTTAACCATAAGAAGGAGTACACTTATTCTACTCTGCACTGGCACCACAGCGCTGTCAGTTCACTATGCTTCACCCCAGAAGGTACCCACATGATTATTTCTGTCAGTGGAACATAAATGTTATCTAAAACAAATTACTTTTGACCCTCACAAGCCAAAGTATAGACAGCACGTGTGTTCCTGGCTCTCCATTTCTGTTTGCTTTGTTTGCCCAGGTACTAACCTACTGAGTGGTGGCATGGAGTCGGTTCTCGTCCAGTGGAGATATAACCAAGAGACCCAGCGTGATTTCCTACCCCGCCTGGGTGCTGCCATCACACACGTCACTGTCTCACCCGATGGGTCGCTGTTCTGCACCTCACATGCAGACAACAGTAAGAAACTCGGACCTGCTCTGCTCTCAGCACTGCAGGACAACAGCTTGTGTGATAAACTTTATATGAATGGGCCCCATAGAAACATCTATTGTGTGATTTTGCACTTTATTAGTGCTGTATTAATAACAAACACTGCTTGTGCACTTTCTCTATTCTCGGACACCCATTTGGTTTCACTCAGCTGGCTGTAGTTGCTTTGTCAGTTTTTCTCTTTGGGATCTTGAAGTAAAGTTACATTTCCAGCTCTCCTCTGTCCGTATGTGGTCCAAAGCTTGGCTGTAACATTACAGACATGCCACGGATCCAACAACTTCATCCAAAAGAAACTGGCCTCTGTGAATTTCCCTGCAACACAGCAACATCGCGGCCATCAGCTGGTTGTGGCAATTCATTTTCAGTGCACACAGCATAAATGGTTGACCTCTGACTACAGGCAGCTGGGAAATAATAGAATTATTCGTTGTAGTTGAGTGTATGAAGTCTTTTTTTTTTGGAGCTGACACTAGAGTTAAATGTCAACATTTCTAATGTACCATTTTTGTAGCTGCAAGAGCCTGCAAGCTTTTACACTCATTCAAAAGAGCTTTCTTTTGTCACTGACACAAATGAGAAAGTCATATGACCACAGTTGAGGAATGTTTGAACACACTTGGTGTCGAGTTTTCAGTATGAGCTTGAAACCTTTGTGGCATGAATCTCTTTTCTTTGTTCTAGAAATCACTATCATCCAGAGTTGTGTTAAAGTGTCGGCAGTCATTCAGGGCCTCGTCAAAGGTGAGTAGACTGCAGAAACAGTAACTCATAGATGCATCTTGTGGTGTGAACTTATTAATAATTCCTAAGTAAGACAGAGAATATTCTTTGTTTACAACTGTTCAGTCAACCAATTGTATGCACCTTTCAATACACCCATTAGTTGTATTAGAATCAGCAGGTGCTTCTTTTATTTGTGTGATCTCGTTATGTCAACCAGCTGAAAGGAGACGTTTACTGACACTGTGCTTGACACAAAGTTTGGTTATAATTTCACCCAAATGGTGTCAAATCAAGGAACGGTAACCCCTGAGAGCAAAGCTGTTTTTTGACATTACTCTGATAATGCATGTATGCCATCAAGCCACAATCAAGTAATTCGTCCTTTTTTTGAGGACAACCTTGGCCATGACAATATTTGCGTTGCAGTGATGTCACTTGAATGTCTCAAGTTATTGGACGATCAAGACAAAAGAGGGAATAAAGTGGAAATTAAATCATACAGACTATCTTTGAAAAAACACAAAAAACAATAATAACCAAAACTTTTTTGAAT
Source organism: Dactylopterus volitans (assembly GCA_901007715.1). Classification (NCBI taxonomy): domain Eukaryota; kingdom Metazoa; phylum Chordata; class Actinopteri; order Syngnathiformes; family Dactylopteridae; genus Dactylopterus; species Dactylopterus volitans. The sequence goes on from CAAKHG010022185.1 coordinate 14,853, forward strand.
AAGAAAGTTCTCCCATGGCAATCGTGAATTAAAAGAAAATATAATGCTGGATAATGCAATATACAGTAAGTCTTTCTAGATATACAAGTTTGATTTACACCTACAGTGTTTGTAAGATTCACTCTATTCCTTTATATTATGGCTGCTCATGACTGCCAATTTAACATTAATCTATGCTTTTCTTGCTTCAGTCAGCACCAGTGGACAGAAGATGTGGTTAACCTCTGAAGGCCTTGTCTTAATCGAGCTTTCATCCAGCAGGAATTGAGTTTTGCTTTTCATTTCTATTCTTGTGCAGGAGAAAGCATTAGCTCAGACTTGATGGTGGACCCACGCAGCAAAGCTCTGGTGCTGAACGGGAAACCAGGCCACCTGCAGTTTTACTCCCTTCAGAGAGACAAGCTGCTGTTCAATGTTGGTACAAAAGAAAAACACAGACACAAATATACACAAGCCAGACAAAATAAACTTGTGTAAGCTGTTATAGAAATACTGTCCAGATGTAACTGGTGCAAGTTCATCACCTGATGTTACAGAAATATGGTCATGAATACTTCTTCAGGGTGTGAACCAAATCCATCCTGATCCACAGCCTCACCTTGCGGCACTGCCAACACCAACAGAATTAGCCCTAACAGCTGAAATCTTGTGTTTCCCACAGCTGGACATTGTGCAGCAGGAGTACATTCATGAGTCGGGCCTGCAGCAGTTCGAGGTGGTCAAGGCAGCCTTTGATTCCTCTGGAAACTGGCTTGCGACAGTTGAGGAGAGGAAACAGAAATGTGCTGAATTGGAGCTTAATTTGAAACTTTGGACATTTGATGAACAAACACAAAGGTATCCTATATGTGCTTGCAATATTTCATTTCCACATTTTACATAAGCATGAGTAATGATTGGCTCAAGTAACTCTGAGTTCGATTAAACAGGCTGCAATAACTAAGGCTTTGTGATTTAAAAACAATTATTGGTCCAATAACAGTATTGGACTTATTGTCCATGCTGTTTGGAGCTGAAAAATATTGAAAGTGTGAACATGATCACAGAAACCAGGCTTAGTCGTTCGTATCGCAGCTAGTATTACTCATGCAAACGCTCTTGTTTATTTGTTTACCCAAGATTACAACTGTCACTTAAGAGACAGTTGTAACTGAAAGCTGTCTACATGTATTCCAATGCAGTTACAACCATTATTCACTCTGTTGCATGTAATTTCAAAGTTAAAAAAAAAATGTAATTACACTTTTTTCCCCTATCACCTACAGTTTTGTGCTAAACACAACCATCTCAGCCCCCCATGAAGATCGGATCACAGCCATGTGCTTCAGCTACGCAGCCAACAGCCAGTCCGCCGTGCTGCTCTCCACCAGCAAGGACAGCCACTTCAAAGCCTGGCAGCAGACGACAGGAGACCACACACAGGGTGAGCGTGCAGTCAAGCAAAAGGTTGAGTTTGACCAAGCAGTTACAATGAAGCAACATTCACTATGCTTATGTAATCAACCTGCTCTCTGTTGTAGGCTTTGGCTTTTTAATTTGTGCGTTTACAATCAATCCTGATCGTTTTTTGTTCGGGTGTTATGTGTGCAAAAGTCGCCGAGTGGAACTGTTTTTGGTCTTTTCTCAGCATTAAAGACGAGATCTGTGTGGAAATACTGAAGTCTTAAGGTCAATTTATGGTTATGCAGAACTTCAAAATGACCTTTAGTCATCAATTTCTATCTTGTTCTAATCTATTGAAAGTCAGATATGCACACTTTATTCTGAAAAGACTAGGAGGGAGCGAACTAGAGATAAACTCTAAACTCTGGTGACACTTCACTCGAGTCACAACAACAGTAGCAGGTCATTTCCATGTAAAAAGTGTTTGTAAAGGTGTAGTGAAAAGCATCATCACATTCAGGTGGAGGAATGAATCCTGCAGCCACATGGAGTTAAATCATATATACAAACACGAGTTTATCATTAGTAGTAACATCAGCAGATTGCTTACTTCTGAATATGATGTATTCATAGATTCAGTCTAAAATGATATCATAACATTATATAGTCATATGTTCTAAACACTGCAGTTTCTTTTGCTGTAAAAAAATATTTATTTAACATTTCAGTTATAGTCTGAAATTGTGATTCACAACATAGCTAATGCATTTGCTACTTGAGAATGTTAATTTAATGCAGGACATATTAAAGATATATGAGGAAATATTGATTCTGTTATTAATTTTCTATGAAAAATGGCTAACAAAAAGAATTTTAGGAGAACCAGTAAAGTAAGAAACAAGTCAATAAGCAGTACTAGTAGGACTTCAGTACCATAAAGTAATCTTTGGGTGTAATCGGGCTGTAACGACGTTTGAGAGACAAGATTGTGATTTTTTTTTTTTTTGTCAACAATTATATCAGTTATATATATTAAGGTTATGAAAAGTTGAATAGAACATATGTTTTATCAGCCATGGCAGGCAAACAGTTATTGGCTATCCATATGGGCTGAAAAAAAAAACACATCTTGCATCACTAATCATTACCGATTACTTTGAAAGCCCTGCTCTGAAGAGCATTTTGTTGGATATAAAGTTGTGAGTTATGAATATTAAAATTGCCTAATCCTTTTAATTGTGTAGACATTTTGGTTATCAGTTTAGGTATTTGGATAATCTTTTTTTCTGATATCGTTTAACGTTTGTGTGACTTGACAAGTTCAGGTAGTAAAATATTTGGCTGTAGCTGATGAAATTTGGTCCCTAGGCATTGAACTGCTGCTGTTTGCTTCTGAGAGTGAACATGATGGCTAAATTCAGAGGACAAGTGTTATTTCACTGTATTCAGTGTTTAGACCAGTGATTCCCAGCAGTTTGTCAGGTTTCTATTAGTAGTTTGTTGGTCTATAGTTTGTCCATGATGTTAAAAATCGCCACAACCTGTCTAATGTCACCAAACATGAGAGAGAGGTAATTTAATCAAAAACTTTAGGAGATTGGAAAAAAAACTGTTAAAAGGGAATGCCTTTAATCACCAGTGTATTAAAACAAGTTAGCATTATTTTTTTTGGCTGGCACTATCAGTATTTAAACGTAATTTCAGTCCGATTTTAAAAATACAGTACATTCACATTTTTGAGAACATCTATGTCACGTAACTTTTGATCATAATTGTCCATTCCGCCTCAGTGGTATGCTCTAAATGCTTTCATCCAAAATGCTTTACATACTCAAGCTTTTCCACACTTTCAGTTTGATGGACTCAAGTAAGAATTTGCTGCTGTTGGTGCCAGACCATGCCACCGTGGCGTCGCACGCCATAGTTTGAATACTGGGACTTCCCTTTAGAGTTTGAGCCAAATGTTTTTCACTAATCCAGAACTCTTGGTGTTTGTCTCCCTCTCCTCTCTTGAATGGGCAGATGAAGGGCCATCCTGGTCGTGTGACTTCGTTGGAGCTTATCACGGCCTGGTGCCTGAATGCTGCTGCTTCTCAGCTGATGGTTCTGTGTTGGCCGTTAGCTTCCAGGAGGTGGTGACTGTGTGGAGCCCTGCTTCCTGGGAGCTGCTGACCACTTTGTCTCAGCCGCCAGGGACTATCAGGTCAGAGCAAGAACTTTCAACAGGGCTTATAGTGCTGATTTTATTATGTTGGCAGCATTGAAAAGGATCAATGAATGCTTGGCAAAATTCTATTTAGTGACCCATCCTTCTGGAATGACTTCTTTCTTACATGGAAAAGATATGAATGGGAATATCTATCGATGCACTCGTCTCACATACTTCTACCCAACTCAAAAATATATAGATTGATAACAATTCATAATTGATTGGCTTCTGTGCAATCTGTTGGTATTTACAAATGACATTAGCCCCTTTCCCACCAACATTCCGAGGAACTTTTATTTCCAGGAACTTATTTACCCTAGTAAAATAATTCCTGGTCATCTGCGTGGTTTGCGTCTCCACCGCACCACAAAGTTCTACAGATTTTATTCAAATCAGGCTAATGACATAAAAGAAACTGCACTTGCACTAGTACACTTAAACAGTATTTATGCTGTACTTTAATTTTGATGCCATGTACACAAACAAACAGATATTAGGCTAGAATTTTAAATAAAATATAAATGAAAAACGAAAGGTGCAAAAACGAGGAGCCATGAGATTTACTGAACAAAAAAATAGTCGGTTAAGAGTTTGGGCTTCTGGCCAAGTGTCTGAACAAGCCAGACCAGGACCACCAGAGAGCCGGTCTGAAACTCCAGTCGTCTTGAGTTGTTGTGTCCCCTGATAACATTTCCTCCACTTCTGGTGAGTCCTTACGTGCCATTTCATCTGGAAATCAGAATACATAAATCAGTGTTCAGCTAACGGCAACAACACCAACACATCCAGTTCTCCGTCTGTGTGGCATCAGCCCGTTGACCGGTTAGCATGAGCTTAATTTGGCTTTTGGTACACTCAACAATTGCCTTGCCACTGACTGTTACAGCATGCAACAAACTAAATAGTGAATATTTTTTATGATTTGCCTTTGTTCCACTGGTTCACTGCCTCCTGCTTATCTTTCTTCATGGCCGCGAGCAACGAGGTTGCCGAGTCCTTAGTTGTCACGGTGGCAGAAGCCGCTCTGAGGTCCACAATGGCATCAAACTGCTAAGACCACTGGTTCATACTGGGGTCGGTCCCAGTGTGACCGTTGTGGTCCTTCAGCTTCTCATAATCTTGTTCAAGTTTCTTCAACATCTCCCGACTTTGTTTTGGGGTGTGGTACTACGTTACTTTTGCCAACTCAAAGTCCTAATGATCGTCGTCTTTGGCAAATTCGCTCCAAAGAGCCTGAACCTTGTCGTCTGTCCACTTCTCATAGATCCTCTTCTTTTGCCCCTTTGTCCAAACGATCAAAAGATTGTTGGACTGAAACAAACAAGTTTGCAGCTGCAGTTTTACCGTAACACTAATGGGTATGTTCCACCAATCAGCATTCTTGAACACACAGCTCCACCTCCAAGAATTCCGGGTAATTTGAAAAGTCCTAATTTCATGTCAAGGAAAAGTTTTTTCCCGGGTAATTTCAGTGGAAACGCTCAGAGGTTTTTCAAAAGCCCGGGTAATTGCAAAAAAGTCTCTGGGAAAGGGGCTAATGAATCTTAATCCTTATCCTTTTATTCAAGTAAGACTTTGGAAAAATGCGCTAATTCGGTAATTAGGTTAGTGTATTAGCTGAGTTGTATGTCTGTGAAATATGAAGTGGCAGCCAATGTGCTTAACCTAAAGTAATGATGTTACATATAATGGTGTTTTGAATCACCTAGTAACATATTATTTACAGAAAATTTAATATCAAATTGAGTATCTGTAGTATATTTCTACTGCATAGTATGTCAATTTTGTATACATGAGAAATCCCTGTATGTATTGTACTGTATGCACAAGATAAGAGTGCAATGGTACATGTATTTGTACCAAGGCGCCGCAGTACGGACGTTCATGGTTCAATACACGCAATCATATGACGAAGGCATCTATGAAAAAAAACATCTGAATGAGAGAACTCATTTACACATGGCAGTACCCACGCTCCACCTCCAGAGGCCTCTACGACGAAGCCAGATTTTCTCTTATCGCAGTCACTTCAGGGTTAACCCTAGGTTTTCTGTCCTACGACGTTCACTTCTTAATGTGGTAAATCACCTTGGCAACTTCCGCTGAGTGGCTAACCTGCTTCGGACCAGGTTATGTTCTGGATAAGAGATCAACGAGTATAAAAGCACCGCCTCCTGACCAATCGGTTCTCTTAGAAAATGCCCATTCTTAAAAGATCCTGTCGACACTGGTGTGCGGATTGTGAGAGGAGCACTTAGGCGAGTTTTTAGGGGTAGATGCAATCCTTTTGATCTCCCCGATGACATCCTGTAGGAAAGGTAGATTTTCATCCAATGGACTGCACTACATTTGTCAGCCGATGGAGCCATATGCTGCAAATGTAACGCAACGCTGTCATGTGTGGGCTGCAAACAATATCACATAAATTCCGTTGATTTAGCCTGACTGTGCATATTTTCAGAGGTTTTTCTGCTTCTCTCAGGAAAGCAGTATCACTGAATATATCGGTTCTGCTTTGTGGAACTGCTGAGAGAGGAATCAGAAGACCAGAGAAGGGAGGAAGAAGCTGGACCTTATGAGAGCACACATGGGGGGAAAAAAGGGTTAGCGTGACTGTGCATATTTTCAGAGATAAACAAGACTTTGAGCGTTTCGAAATCACTTGAGTGATCAGAGTGCAATATGAATGGACAATATGAATGGATAATTCATATTGTTAGATTAATTGATATCGTATAATCTCACAAATTTACACATTAACAAAGTCTGCAATTTTATGCCAACATTACTTCCTGGCTTTTGCTGCAGCAAAAGTGGTGCTTGAGGGCTGGACAATATGTTTGAATTCTTCACGTTTTTAAATAGAAGAATGGTCTGCTCCTCTTTTGTGGAGTAGGCTGCTCTGTAGGGTTTCTCCATGTTTGCGATCGGTCGGACGCTGCAAACCCCGCTCCTTTTATGTGCGCGCACACTGATCGAGATTGGAAAACCCTGGGTTCAAATACGGGGTTGATATAAAGCTTCGTAGTGCCACTTATCAGGATTGTGAATGTCTGGGTAAGTCACTCCAGGAAACAGAGTGATATCCTGGCCATGTTAATCCAGCTTCGAAGCACAGGCCTCTGGTGTTGACCACTGTTTATTATTATTGTTATTTTTGGTTCCCCATTAGCTGCAGCCACTGGCTGCAGCTAATGGGGAACCAAAAATAACAATAATAATAAACAGTGGTC
>CAAKHG010022186.1:0-11155 GCA_901007715.1 Dactylopterus volitans
GGGAGGGAGAGAGAGAGGGGGGGGGGGGAGAGAGGGGGGGGGGGGGGGGGGGGGGGGGGGGGGGGGGGGGGGGGGGGGGGGGGGGGGGGGGGGGGGGGGGGGGGGGGGGGGGGGGGGGGGGGGGGGGGGGGGGGGGGGGGGCGGGCGGGTGGGGGGGGGGGGGGGGGGGGGGGGGGGGGGGGGGGGGGGGGGGGTGGGGTGGGGGGGGGGGGGGGGGGGGGGGGGGGGGGGGGGGGGGGGGGGGGGGGGGGGGGGGGGGGGGGGCAGCTGGCTCTGCAGGATAACAGCCAACCAAATCAAACAGGCTTACTGGTCAAGGCCTGGCACTGGGAGAAAAAAAAAAAAAAATCAATGGGCCCAGCAATCCATTTACTGGGAGCTGGCCCCTTGGAGTGTAGATCAACCTGTGTGTGTGTGTGTGTGTGTGTGTGTGTGTGTGTGTGTGTGTGTGTGTGTGCGTAGGCGGAAGGAATGGAGAGTACAGGGTGGTTTTATTTTTGCACCTACACAAACACAATTAAATAGCCGACAGAGACGGCCATTTTCACTCTCTTGCCGGGGCGCCGGCGCTACGATGTCGCGCGTTAGCGTCGAATCTCCTCTCTAATGAAGCTGCTGTCCCGCCTCCACCCCGTTTCACCGCCGACCGCCGAGCCCGAGCAGCCTCTGCGTTGCTTACAGGTGAGCGCTATTTGCCAAGCGTTTTGCATGCTCCCGCGGCGGACTTAACTAGCTTAACATCGGCATGCTAACATCAGCGTTTGCTGTTCACGGAGCTGCCGGCGCAGCCACTTATTCTCCTCTGGAATAACACAACCCCTTCATCTGTGTTATAAAACCCCTGTTTGCATCATCGTGCTCGATGTGAGTACTGTCTGCCATTGTTGTGAGTGTCTGAATTCTGCGCACTTTAGTGCCTCTTTATAACTCCGACAGCTGAACTGAAGAAGTGGCCTCCTCGGCATGCACGCGTCTCTATTGTTATCATTGTGTAAAGAAAGACGTGACTGAGGGAACACAGGAGTTATTTCAGGTGACTGTTAACGTGAGTTGGGACTTGATGTGGTACAACCGCCAGATTAACACTGAGCTTAAAGTCCGTCGAACCTCCTCAGATAGTGGTCCGGGCCTCTACTGGAGAGAGGACTGTGTTTTTAATTTGCTCTGTTTTTTTTTTTAAGCACATCCGCTCATATCTACTGGCCTCCTTGTTTCATGATCGGCTTCAGAGTGTCAGAGGAGCGCTCATAGTACAAGTTCATCCCGCTGGATATGGAAATGGCTTTCCTTCGCCTCAAGCGTTTTAAGGAACACATACTTTGATCGAGCAAATTTCCAAACGAGCTGCCTTTTAGGTCCGGATTCAGATCCGGGAGCAGAGCACGAGTAGAAAGCCTTCGTCCAATCAGGTGGAGCCAGGACTCGCCAAGGAACGCACCCGTCAGGCGGCCATTACCGGGAGTCAGCATGACTACTCGCGTTAAACAAAAACAAAACGCCATGAACATGGACGGTCAGCGCTGGACTGGCGCCCGAGGAGCTCAGACCGGACTGTTGTGCTAATTTTCTTGCTTAATTCTCTCAGCTCTTAATGGAGCAAATGCGTTGTGACAGCCTTTTAATCTTCGGCAACCTCTGCACTCCAGATGTCACTCGACCAAACGATCCGAAACAAACACTCGACCGTCATTCGCTCTGGTGTGTCAGACCTCTTTGAGTGACAGCTGGGCGAGCCACGTATTCTCCAGCATCTCCTTTCGCTGGGATGGCGGGGCACCGCGGACCTTCTGGAAGAGGTCGTGGGCGTGGAGGCCGCAGTGCTGACAGATTCCCTGCTCGGCCTCCAGCACCCGGGAGCGCATGTAAGTCTGACTGGAGCGCAGCTGGAACTCCTCCTGGCATCTGTTGGTGGGAGCACACGGAAATAACTGATGTGGAATATACCGAGCTTCCCATCCGGGACTACAATCGACCGAAATGACCGAACAGCGGCTTCGAAAATTTGTTAGACAAGGAGCTCAAAAGTGCATCGTTTGCACGCACAAGTTCATGGGGCTCTTTTTCTTTCAGATATTTACCGCGGTTATAACTGTACTAGAGGGAAAAGAGGCGTCTGTCGAAATAACATTATGCTGAGGTTTGGAAACATCCAGCTACGGGGGGGGAGGATCTCACCTTGACTGAATGACCAGCATTTGTCTGTTGAAAACCCACTTGAGGAAACCGAATTTCTCCCTTAAATGGTTTGAAGACTAAAGGGATGCAGAGACCGTTTTCATTTAGAGGAACTTAACTGACGGCCTCATTCAGCGTGGCCGTGTGTGGAAAGTGTGCAGCTGAAGGCCAGTGGGACAATGCAGAGAGTGAACCTGCGGCATTTTTCAACTTTCAATTTCAAATATTCTTTATACTGGTGTTTGAATGCAGCAATTACCAACTGAGGATCATAACATTCATATGACCGTGATCACCATAAACGTTGTAGCCCGATTATGGAGGTGGGGAACAGGGGCACAGATTACTGCAGATTTAGGTGAAGCCAACGATATATTGTCGAGTCATTTTGAGTTTGGTTTGCACAAAAACTCACAATTCTGCCTGTTAGGGCTGGGAGTGTAATTTAACTTGTGGTGCCAGATGGGTGGGCTTTTGCACAAAGGACAGCCAGTCCTGGAAAGTTTATTTCAAAGTGAATTTAACAACTGAGGGTTTACAGAAGACTGCCTGCGCTGTGGTGATGCAATAAACCCCTCTCATCTGCTGTTTCAAGCATTTATAGGCACCCACTATTTGACTGCGCTGTCAACAAACCTTCATGCGGGATATGATGAGCACCTAGAAAATGTCCGATTCGCCACTTAGATTATAAGCGTTTGGAATCTCGCCGTGGATGTCGTTGTGCTAAGCAGATAAAACCGTTTTGAGTCACCTTTGGCTGCAAAATCGGGTGTCCCAGGGCCCCCCGGTAGTAGAGCAGGGCTGCTGGCAGGACAAACACAGAGGGACACCCTGATCGTCCACCGCCTGCACGTAGCCAGACTCTGATGACGGCTGCCCCTCCTCCGCCTGTAAGGCCTCCTTGTCTTGGCTGCAGAGAGAAACGTGATGATGTTTAGAGACGTGAACTTTCACCGTGAATTTAAAGAGACGCCCCACATTTGAGGCATGCAGCATGAAAATGGATCGTCCCATTGGTTGCCTCACTCAGAATCTTCAAAAAGACCTGCAACCTGCCCGCAGGACAACTTAAGGGCTCACAGTCTTTTGTCCCGTCATGAATCATTTGGAGGTTTTTGGAATTTGGAATTTGGAATTTTTTTATCCTGACCGTCCACTTTCACGACTCACGAGGTTAAACTCGGCGCAGTGTCAAGTTCTGCAGTCATTCTCATTGAAAAGCTTCACACACAAAAACTGCAGCGCGATCCTGGACTGGTCATGCTGAAGCCGGCATAGATGCAGGTCGGTTGCACAATGGGAATTGTAGGATACTGCAGCCGGACTCACACGACTGTATGTATGAAGAATCGGGGCATTTCTGTTCCCCTATTTTACGGGAAGGCAGTGATACAGTAACTAATTAACACAGTTGAATGACATTACTGTGATGAGGTAATATCAAAAGTGAGGCTTTCCATTAAAGTGGTGAAAAAGCTTTCACAGCAAAACATAAAATATCATAATGCAAACAAAGCGAAACAGATCTCCATGAAGAATCTACGACAGCTAAATACATGCTAAAGCGTTAGCATGCAGCATCGCAAATATGATTAGAATTAGCAGGCCTAAGACCATTTAAATACTTATTTTATCGACAAAAAGCAGCTTTTCAGAGCGTTTTGGAATGCGAAATAAGATGCATATCTTAAAACGCCACTGAATACATCTATTTTACACGGCACGGCATGTATGCAGTCTATTTTCTGTCTTTTTTATATTCCGGCACCATCTTAGTGCAGCACGGCTGAGACTGATTTTTAGCTCTTTGTGCGGAGAACATTGAAGAGGAGTTACCTTGGCCTACGTGACAGGCGTCAACCTGTAAGCCGGCAGCCGGATTCAATGTAAAGTTCAGTTCTTTCAGAATCAGCAGAACAGAAAAACCTAATTCAATCATTATTCACTCAGCTTTAAAAGACTCTTTTTTTTCTTTTCTTTTCTTTTTTTTTTTTGAGTGCTGCAGATGCAGAGCTGCAGAGTTGAGGGAGCACATGGCTGGGGTGAGTCAGACGTGAACATCCTGTACATATACGTGAATTTCGAGCATGTTGTATATGCATGCTCGTCCTTTTGGCTGATGACTGTGATTCTGGGCTTTTGCCATGTTGTCCCAGCAGGGTGCTCGAGCCACACTGGAGGGGACAGATGGACTAAATTCTCTTTCCCCATGGTTTACTATTCAGACCAACAGAGATGGGAACAGAGAGCCAGAGAGACGCCGCACTACAGAGAGATATTTAATCATTGAAATGGAGAAGAAAACCCTCTTAAAAAAAAGGAACCTTGCTGCTTCAGAGTTGAGATGCTACCAAAAAATTGGAAACACCAAGAGACACATGCTGTGCCAGCGATGCTTGAGGACGAATGGGAGACAGAAATAGACTTTTTACTGGTTTGCCCAAACTGAGAATGGTGAAAAAAATTGTTTTAGAGGGGGAAAAAAAATACCCAGAAATACGTGGAATGCTGGTGTATTAAGAAAGCTAATCAATGTATTTTTCCTGCAATCATCTTATCAACATACTGTACAAGCAGCTAAAGTGAGTGCACTTTACGTTTAGCATCAGAGCAATTAAAATTCATAGATGCATAAAGCATGCGAGCACGTTGGCAGGGTGAAAACCCCATGCATCAAACCCCAGAAATCACCAACACGCCTTCAGCAAACAGCGCACAGCCTGCTGATGTTTACCGCCCGGCTGATCCGTGAGGCTTCACACCAAAGGCACGCATAGGGATGAAGATCTGACGCCGGTGATTCAGTTTCATTTAGGAAAACCGGGAACATCTCCTGCATGTCAGCTTCTGTGCAGGAAACATTTATTTATTTATTTTTTTTAAGCTTGCTTGATTAAAAATCTGAGACGAGCAGGCTGTTTTTCGCCATTTCTCAAACTAAAACTTATGATGGCGGTGTCTTTCCACCAAGTGAACTGTCTATATTGTAAAGTGTCCCTTTCAACTTTGAGGATAAATGAAAGAGGGGCAGATACCCTTTCTAACAAATGGCTGACATTAACCGGGACCATAATAACTTTTTCCTCGACCTACCAAAGCGTTTTGTTATCTCAAACTCATTAAGTATTTTTGAATTGATCTGATTTGAACCCCAGACTCCTGGATGAAAGTGGACTTTGCTGCTATACGCTGTTCCTAAAAAAAAAAAATTCTCTGAGCAGTCATTTTTGTGCCTAAACCTAACCAGACCAATCGGAATAGAGTAAACACATGGTAATTATGTTTGTGGAACGTCTTGGTGCGGGTGGCCGTGAGGTTGTGGCTGGTTGTGAGTAGCTAAATGGCCATATCATCGCGCTCATCATGATCCAAGTAAGACACCAAATCGCTATTAAATTTCACCAAAAATGACATTACCGTGTCACTACGAGCTAAGCGAGCTGAATTTTGCAAAATAGACATGAAAATGCTCTTTTCATGTTGTTAATATACACATTTTCAGGGTGCTAGCTAGATGGCGCTTGATGTTTATGTAAGCTATTGGTGTTCGGAACACCGACATGAGAGTATGAGCTAAACATTTAGAAAAAAAAAAATTGTTAAGCCATTTTCCTCCAGGCGATGCAGCAGCACAAAAAGCATAAATACTGAGTGGTTTCTTTACGACGACACGAGATGCACTAACGGACATTTTACTGTATGTGGCACCAGTTGTACATGTGAGCAGTTCAGTGCATGTTTGCTGCAGGTTTCCATAGCGATTCCCTCCTGGGGTGAGCTGGATGTTGCATCTGAGGTGATTGTATTACGGTCTATATTTACTGTACTAACACACTCAGTGGGCCTTTGTGCTTCTCCCACAAGGCACATACAGATCTCCATGGAGACGGCCAAGGGAAGGAAAACTGAAAATACACTGCCTCTCAAAGAGGAGGCGGCATGATGAGACAAATCACCTTCACGTACAGACGATGAGCGCTCGTCTTTGCAAACACGCCTAGGCTGGATCTACGCGATATCCTACAATTCAAGACAGAGCTGTTTAATGCTCTTTCAGGCGATGCCGTATTTGTGAGAAGCCAGCAAATAACAGCAACTGCACTTTTAATACGGTGTATTTACCTGCTGCTTTCGAGCTGTGAAGATAATTTTGAGACTTTTCAAGCGGCTGGACCTTGCCTGCCCTGAACATCCGCCCACATACGCGTCGCTTTAACCCACCTCTCTGAAGAGGGTGGCGTTAGTGAAGAGGCAGACCTCCTCTTTGTGAAGAACCTCTCCTTGGTGACCAGCCGGACGCTGCCTCCCTCCTGCCGGGCCTTGTTCAGGGAGGCCTGGGCCACCTCGTCTCGACTGAGGTACCTGTGAAAGTGAGGTGAAAATAACAGGATGTGTTGAAGTTACATAACCCGAGTGCTCGACAAAGAGAGCTGATTCACATTTAAAGCGCTGGGGAGTCGTTGCATGGAGATGGATTTTTATAAACGCTCTCTGGACGGCATTCGCACCAGGTAATTTCAGAGCCATCAGAGCGATCAAAACCGCAAATTCCTCCTTTCATTGCTTATTTTCCATCCTGCGTGTGAGAATTCTGTTTTCTGTTCTTGCGTCTGTCCTCTCCCACTGCTCAATCCTGCTCCCACTACTGCAGCAGCAATCTAATTTCCCCACGGGGATCGTCAATCATCTAATCTAATCCGTCTACCCCACCACTGGTTTTTATGGCCCTTGTAATAAAGGTACTAGGTGTGCAAGTTGAAAATTGCACAAAACAACACGTCAATCTGGGTAGGATTAAAATGACCCTATAATGTCAGAGTTGACAGGAAAAATACAGGAGGGGGGAAAAAAAGGATTTTGGACTTAGGTCTTGAGGAAAAAGCGACCAATCACCAAACATCGTATAACATCAAGGCTTTCAGCGGATGCTGGGATGGGTCAAAGGTCACACTGGGCTCCAAAAAAATCAGTGCTACTGTTATAATGCGCTCAGTGACAGTCTGGCAGAATAACTACATTCTGCTCACTTCACAGTGTCATTGAAGAAAGAAAGCTGGAAGCAGCTCCGTTCAGTTTCTAAAATATCAGCACCTCTAAAACTCGCTAATTGGCTCTTTTCCACTACGTGGCACTGGCTCGACTCTTCTCTACTTCGGTATCAGGTACGTTTCTGGGTACCGGTTTTCCATTAGAAGACACTGTATTTCACCAATTAATTGCCGGGCCGCAAATAGCCGCCTGGTTCTTTTAAACACCTGGGGAAATCACCTATTTTGCATATTAAACGCCCACCCGAGGGGCGATTATTTGCATTATATTGAGGGAAAAAAAATCAAGGTTGTTCACCTTATTTAGGCAGAAGTAAACAGTTAGCGGCACTTCCGTTTTCAGTCAAAATAGGAGAGCTAGCTAACGTTAGAAAAAAGGGTGTACTGTAATCTTAAATCCACCGACTAACTCTTATTTTGACAGAAAACAGATGTGTCAGAGGGAAGGACTCGCAGCGCGCCAATGTGACGTCCAGCCGAGTACTCTACACTGAATTGCATTTAAACATACCAGAAAGAAAAATTAAAAAAAGTGTGACGCTACGTTTACGCTTGGAGTTGTAAAATACGCGGAGCAGAACTTCAACTTCCATTCACAGACTCGCTTCGGGTCTGTGAAAAAAACAGAAGAGCGGAACAAACCTTGCTAGCAAATAAATAAAAGGCCAACGAGACAATTTTTTGTTGCCTCGCATTGACGACGCAATGACGCTGTGACGATTCTGTCTGGCCAATCAGTGGTCTGCAGTGTTCTCGCATCACTTTTTAGTACCTAATTGTACCTTTTCGGCCTTTAACGGAAGCCCAGGAGAGCAGGTGCTAAAAAAAAGTGGTTCCTAATGATAACCAAAGTAGAGTTGAGTAGAGGCAGTTCCATGCAATTGAAAAGTGCCATAACAAGCGTGCTGCATTTGTTTAAATTCTTATCACTTGGCAGCCATCTTGGGAACGCCCTCGGGCTTTTGTTAAAAACCCTGGGCACCCATTTTAATGAACGGCGGGGGAGCCGTAACTGCGCTCTCAATCACCATTATATGCGGTGACTTTCCGCCAAACAAAAGATTTAAAATGCAGAGGTCATACTTCGATGCATATTTAAAGTTTCATGCCGCTATTGTTTTGACGTTACATGATCAGCTGGGATTATTAAATCTGCTGCCTTTCCCATGCGGTGTTGCGGTGTGCCGCCACTATCACGGCCAAAGCCGCCGCGAACCTCAACTGTGAGTTTGGCTGTTTCAGAGCAGATGATAAAGGGCGGGATATACTATATGTCATATACAGCAGCTCCCATCACTGATGCTATAGATTTGTATAGTCAGGATTCTTGAAGTGGCTTGTCTCCGTCCTCTAACGCTTCTGGTCTCAACAAAAACAATGACAAAATGATAATTATCAACTGGCGGGGAGTAAAAAAAAAAAAAAAAAACCAAAACCTGCGCGTTGAGGCTGTCAACAACGATGCGAGCAGTGAAGTATCAGCGCATTAACAACAGGTTTTAAATAGGTGAACTAAAAAAAGAAAACAACCAAAAAAAGCAGCTTTAAAAAAAATGAGGCCGATATGAGACGATGTGGGGAGGAGGAAGGCAGCTAGAGCGCCGGGCGGCCATTCCACGCGCGCCCAGCTCGGCTGATGAAGCCGTTCACTAATTGTAATCTGAATCAATAACTGACGGGCTCCCCGAACATTTGTTTTGACAGCTGTATTTTATCAAACTTTATTGGTAACAGCGCCTCGTCTGAAACAAAATCGATGCTCGCAACAGCTCCCGGGGCGTGCAGAAAGCCGCATCACCGCGCAGGAACATTTCCGAGGCATTACCTGCAGTTTTAGGTGTGCGAGATGACCGTCTTTTCAAAACACATCTGTGTAGGAAAAGGCCTGTCTGGGGCGGCTGCGAGCGAGGCGTTTCAGCGGCACCCTGTTTTCCATGTAAACGGTGCTGGGCGCCGGCGCGGCAGCCATGCGCCATTTCCAACCCAATACCCCGCTGCTAAAAGAGCGCCAGTTCACTAGTTCAGAACTGAACATGTCGTAGGAGTTGTCGTCCTTTCGGGTGCAATTTTAGTCTTTCAAGTGGCCATTTCCTGCGGGCTCAGACAGACTGTAATGGGCTGCGGGAGGGAGGGGGGAGGGTTCCAGCTGCGTTCACCAGTTTATTCTACAATTATTCATATCGAAAGTGTCGCGCATCCAAAAAAAAAAATCGCACCGACTTCACCGCCGCGCTCACTCGAGCCCCCGCTGACACGCTCGCCGGATTCGACGTCGGTCAGATGAGCAGTTCTTGAGATGCGAGAGAGATGTTCAAACAGGCGGACGAGATGGTTAGATGATAGATTCACATACACACAGTTCCTGCTTGGTAATAATAGCCTGCGTGAAGCGGGAAGGTGTTAAAACTGCTTTCAGAGTTTCCTCTTGGCCTCGCAGGCAACAGCATCAACATTTTCTATGCATTTCCACCAACCTCCATCTGGACAAAATAGTTTCTTAGCGCGGGAGATAAAAAGGAGGTAGTCTGGGAAAAAAACCATAGAGAAAAGATGGATGACAGGAGTCAGAGAGTGGAGGAGGGAGACACATCAAAGAGCAGAAGCTTCTCTGGAAGCAGAGGGGAGATGAGGAAGAAGGTAAGTCTCCATCAAACAGAGGAGCTTCCTTTGCTTCAAACAGTCCCAGCACAGAGGCTGGATGAAACGACACGCTAAACTGGAGTCCAACCGCGCTTCTGGGAGACGCGAGATGTGTGTCTGCATGTTTTTATGCGGCGGGCTGCTTGGACACTGTAGATTCAAGTAATTTCATACAGCAAGGTGACTGCTGCTGCATTATAATCCCAGACAGGAGCCAAACCTCCCCTGGAACGTCGGCACATGTCTCCCTCTCTCTCTCTGTCCCGGAGAATCAAGCATGATTGGACAGATCAGTTTGATTTTTGTGATGCTCATGAGGCAAATTCTGTTGGTATATCTCTTCTGATAAATAACAAAAGGTATTTATATGTAAGGTACCTTGTTGTGTGTGCATTTGCGCACTCGTTGCTGAAAATTGCACATACAGCCGATGGTGCAACGCTACTTTGCACCACTATGGACATCGTTTATTTGCAGCTCCGTTTTTATCTGCATAGCCTTAATTCTGTATCGTTTATAATTCCTTTATAAAATTGCTTCTACTGTGTATTATTATTATTAATCTACTTTATACTTACACTTTATATTGTTTGGCATTCATGGTGGGCAGGAAAGAGAATTTAATTGTCAAAGTGTTTGTTGCAAACATTTTGAATCCCTTAAAAAATGTTTTCTCCATTTTGGCGCATGAGGATGCAAACGCACGCTCATAACACACAATCTCACATGCCGCGATTAAAGATATGTTAAAACAACCTTATGCACAACAACGTGCACCGATCACTTTATTGGTGCGCGGTCATGACCACCTTTAACTTCCTATAGTTTTGACGGGAGCAGTGAATTTAAGCTTGTTACAGACTGAGTGCTGGTGGCTGCGGCAGCGCCGACAAAACACAGCGGCAAATAGGACTTTTATTGGATCATTTGAACATGGTTTTCTGCTGGCAGCCATCTGATGTGCAGCCCGGGTGGCGCCGGGGCGGGCGGGCGGGCGTGCCACGGCAGCGGGCGGCTGACAGCGGACCTGCGGACCCGCAAAGCCACAAGGCAGCCGCCCGGCTCCACCTGCGGCGCAGCGCCGCCGCCAGACGCTGCTCAGGTGCGCGCAATCAAACTAACAAGCTGCTTCTGCAGCCCGGGTCAGCTGATGGCGCTTTGATTGATGGTTGATCTCGAGACCCGGCTGGCACTGCAACGCGGCTTTGAACCGGCTTATTATACATCACACACACACACACACACGGCAACGTTCACCTTAGAAGGAGGAAACATGGAGCTGCAAATCC
>CAAKHG010022189.1:4306-31940 GCA_901007715.1 Dactylopterus volitans
TAAGATAATGTGAGAATTAAGGTGTTGTTTTAAATGTGTCATGCCTAATAGTGGAGAAAGAGAGAGACAGGTGCTAATAATAAACGCTGGTCACAGCCGCCTGAGAAAGTCTTCAGATGTGAATCAAGATGTGTTCGGGGGGGGGCGTGACGCAGCAGCAGGAGATCCAGTTTCGCTCAACTCACTTTACTCTCTCCTCCTTGCACCTCCTTAACCTCGGCTGCATGTTTTGCCACACCTGTCCTGCTCCGCATAGCACGGATGCCTTTCAATACGCACGGCGAGCCCTCCTCCAAAGAATTTCTGTGACATTTTTTCCCCCCCAAAAGTTTTATTGCGTCATTCAGGCTCAATAGGGCACATCGTTTTAGCGGAACATTTTAACATTCATGTTTCAACAACAAAGAAAGAAACGTGAGGCGAGGTTATCAAGAAATGCAAAATGTAACTATAAAATCTTTTTAACTGTAATGTTTAGAAAGTTGATACAGTTTGTTGGAAACAATAGCAAACGGGACCAATGATGCAAAAATATGGATATCTAATAACATACAAACATCAGTTCATTGTAAACAACAGGTCAACAAAACACCTGAGGGACAAGTCTTATGCTAGCAAATATTCAATATATTTCATGTGTGTATAAATATTTAAATTCAGACTTTTAAAAGTGAACACACACACACACACAAAAGGTTAAAAACAACCAAATGATCCTGAGAAACACACGGAAGAACTTTGTTTTTGTGGTTCTTTTGGGGACTCAGATCCTCAGAAGAGCCTCCTCCGAGTTTGATCCAGGCAATATCAAGATGTCCCCATAGGGCTCGTTCTGCTCCACACACACCTTCCTTGTGGATAAAACCTCTATACACACACACAAACACGCACACACATAAAGAAAAACAGTCACATACTTGGAATGCACAACCACATTTTGAAATTGGGCTCAGCACAGTGAAAATCCCTCCTAAAAAAAAAACCAAGATGATAACGCATAAAACTTGGTTATCTCATTTCTTCCATTATGTTTTTCTCATCTCAGTGTGTTTGCCTTCCCATTGTTCCACATGCCAGCAGCATAGCTCAGCTTCTAGTTATTAAAGCTCCCCGTAGTGTCACCGCTCGGTGTTCCCCTCTGACTTGAATCACCAAACTCACACCACACCGACTTAAGAATTTCCTTCAGTGCTGATACCGTCACATTAACACGGCTCCAACATGAGCAGCAGCACCGTTCAGTGATGACTGAAACTGATGCCCTACCCAGAAGCCTCTGAAAAATGTTGCTGACAGTTCTGCGGTCGACCTCTGGCGGCAGGAGAGACTGAAACAGCAAAGGTGCCTCCTCCTCTTTCTCCTCAGCCAAATCTGGCATCAACCTGGTCACACACACACAAACACACACACACACACACACACGTTCACGTTATTTCCACATGGACCCAGATGCAAGGCCGGCTTTGTTAACAAACTAGCGCTGAGAATCAGAGTGTGTTGCGTGTGGTCATTACCCAGGAGATCCTGCTGACTCTCTGCCCATCAGCTCATCCATCACCTCGGGAATGTCCTGCAGTGTGGAAACAGACCTGGAGGCAGTGGACCTGCCGACACACACACACGCGCGCGTGTAAGCGTAAAGCCATTCAAATCTCCGCTCTTTTCTTTCTTGGTTATTTACCCTTCCCTCTCCGATGGG
The DNA here is from genome assembly GCA_901007715.1 of Dactylopterus volitans. Taxonomy (NCBI): domain Eukaryota; kingdom Metazoa; phylum Chordata; class Actinopteri; order Syngnathiformes; family Dactylopteridae; genus Dactylopterus; species Dactylopterus volitans. The sequence goes on from CAAKHG010022189.1 coordinate 6,006, forward strand.
TACATGGGCGAGATCTCTCGAGACGCCTCCGCTTGGTCGGAGGCCTCCAGCGGCAGTGAGCCATGGCCTTGACAGAGACACACTGAGGTTCAGCCTATGTTTGAGGACCCTGCCTCTGCTTATACTCATTCCCCACAGGCTTGCCCTAACCCTCAACCAAAAGTGACACATGCCTAACCCCCACCTCCGACCTGGGCCTCACCCCTGTGAAGCCACAAGCTGCTTTAGCTTGAGCTCAATGCAAGTGCAGCACAAACAATTTGAGGACCCTCCCGCTCGGTTGAGCACAAACGTTCTCCACAGTCAACTGGTTTAATTTCAAAATGTCTTTTTGTCGTGACGTGAGAACTCACCTGAAATCTCAAACATCTCTGATTCTGCCAAATCTCGAGGGACCTGACGGGGGCACAAGGTTACTCAGTCTGCGACGCTTCCTGTGTGAGGGACAAAAACGCGCCGAAAAGCCAAAACCAACCGCAACGCTGATCTCCTTGGGGCTGAGCTGAAGTCTCTGCTCCTCTGCTTCCGCCATCTCAACCATCTCGCGCTCTCTTTCCTTCTCCGAGTCAGTGGACTCGGGCCCGCGGCGCCCCGCCAGCAGGTCCGAGCCTGGGACGGCGATGATGGTCGCGGCCTGCCTCCACACGAACTTCACCTCTTCAGGCAAGACTGCAGGAGGACGAAAACAGGTTTTGCAGGGTTTATTTTTTAAAAGGCTACTTGAACCGGACATGCTGCACCGCATTCACAATTATTGCAACTCGGAGACATGGGTTACCAAAACGCTGCGGTAAAGCTTCTGGGCAATTTTGTTGAGCGCAGCAAAGTGAACCGTGCAGCGGACGCGATAGTGAGTGAGTGAGTTGATACGAGTGTTTAACTGACAGGTGCAGGGACTGTTGAAGAGCTCGGCGGCAGAGCGGGTCCTGAGAGAGGGGGGTGGAGGGAGAGCGGGACGCCTGGTCTCAATCTGAGGGTCGCTGATCTGCTGCTGCAGCTCCTCCTGGTGGAGCTGCGTCTCCGGATCGAAGAAGATCAGTTGCCTTCTCCTCCTCTGCACCTTCACCACTCCGGGAGGCACCTCCTGGGAGGAGAGCGGTGGGGTGACGACCAGTCAACGTTCCTCTGTCTATCAAACTGTCTGATATTCGGATTTTTTTTTTGATGCTTTATAGATAGCAAAAAGACGAGAATTAATGGGTTGCCAGATTGCGAAAAATCCCTTTGGTTTCTCCTCCCACATTTACAACTGCAGACAGGGCAGCTCATCAGAAATACAGAAACTGAAGACTTTTTTTTGAGTCTGAAGCACAAAAACTGGCACCTCGAACTCCTGACTTCTTCTTTTAAGTGCCCTCGCTGTTAGCGGCAACGCTGGCAGGAGAGGCGAGGTCACCGGGGTGAGCTGATCTGCCAGGGGTCCGAGCCCGTCTATGGTCAGACCTGCATCTTCCTGAGGTGCCACAAGGGCGTCCTCACTGGAGAGTGTAGTGGGCTGCAATCTGTCACAGGCAGAAACGCAGGCACAAAGAGTGAGAGAGGCGTGTGTGTCTAGTGTGTATGTGTGTGTGTGTGTGTGTGTGTGTGTGTGCGTGTGCGTGCGCGTGTGTTACTCAAGAGTGGATCCCATGAGCTCCTTTGATCGCTCCTTCTCCAGGTCACCCTGCCCTCGTTCCTTTTCTTGATCTGCTGGTGTCACTTGAGGAGGACGAGGAGATAAATCACTACCTAACCCACAATCCTTTTTCCTCTCACCCCCCCTGTTGATACTGTTGACTTCTAGAAGAAAGCAGGCCTCACCCTCAGGGAATTCATCTGTTTGGGCCAACAGTAGGTCAAGAGTAGCTGGATCATCTTCCAGCTCCTCACCCTCAAACTAGCATTGAGAGCAAAAGAGAAAGGGGAACGTGGAGAGGAGCATTCAAAACAAAATTGTCATGTCTTTACATTGACTCTGTTAGGCAGCTGTACCTCTGCAGCCAGGATAGCAGCTTGCTGTGTCTCTCTCAGAGTGATGGCGTCTATGGATGCGGTTATCCCTGTTTTTTTGTTTTTTAAAAAGGGGAGGATGACTTTTTTTTTTTTTTTTTAAATGCAAAATTCACATGACGATACCAGCAGGAGACACTAATGTTTATCAAATAGCAATTAAATGCGCTGCCGTCTGATCAATCACAGCATCAGTCGAGAGGATGCTGTTTAACCTAATCAGTGACCTTTTGGCATTTTTTGTATGCAAACTGCACACATCCTTACACGCTGTACATTTCTACACATGTTAAAATCCACAGAGCTGTAAAGATGCTCAGCCAGCTTTTAATCATATACCCTTAAAATGGATAAGCATTTCGGTTTGGCAAGTGCACCCGTGTGGCAGTTTATTAGGTACACCTCGAGAAGCTTATTACAGCATAAAACAAAAACCCTGCAATACAACTTCCTATGCTAAGTTTTTATTGCACCTGCTAACTTAGTAGTTAATGTAAAAATGTTTACTTCATAATTCTCACGAGGGGATGATTTATTGCAGGACTGGTGTGCATTACTTTTTTTTTTTTAATTTATGTGTACCTAATAAATTGACACGTGTGTATTCCCTTCCATTTGATTGTAAATGATGTATTGAGCATCAACAGACGGCACTCAACAACAGTGAGATGACAGACAGATTCATATTAATCATATCGCAGCAGGCTGTTGCAATGAGCCAGCGTGAGTTTCAATTAATGCGCTGTTCTCCCAGTGGCAGACTAAAGAGAAACGTTTTTCCTATCACCCAGTCGAATAATATTTCTCAGATAACGTAACAATCTCTCTCATTTGAACAGCCGTTCTTCTCATATATCTTCCAGCAGGATCTCACTGCATTTCCCAACTCATGCGACATTGAATCGAGTCGTCTTTTGGCCGCGGCAGCGATCCTGAGGAGCTCGTGACCGCGATGCTGACTCATCTTACTGCTCTCTGGTGCAGCAGCAGCAGCAGCAGCGCTGGGACTGGTCAGATCAGGCTGCTCCAGAGAAGCTTCGGCCAGATACTTTTGTCCCATCTGACAGACAAGCAGAGACACTGCAAACTATCACCAGTAAACATTAGACATTTAAAATATTAAGGGTGCAAATCACTGCTATTTGCATGATCACCGTTTTGTTCCCAAATGTCTGCAAACATTTGTTTTTCCTTATGTTAGCATATTGGTACCTGTATCAGTGCAGTGGGGCTGGCCATGGCGTCCTGCATGTACATCACTCCGAACAAGGGGTCGGGCGCTCCTTCAGTCTCCTCCAGGAGGGACAGAGCGTCCGCGAAGAGCAGAGTTTGTCTGATAGTCAAAAAGAGGCCGAGCAACAAGAAGAGGTTTACTTGTTTGTGATTGAAATGCAGAGAAAAGTGGGAATTGGGGAGAATCCGGACTGACCTGCCATGGTCGTCCATATTAATTTTGTGGGAGAGCTTCTGCTTCACCAGCTGTCTCACGACAGACTGAAGCTCCTCTGAGGGGACAAAACGGCAACACGCGTCAGGCGAGAGCCGAGGACGGGCGCCCCTGTCGCGGCGTCTCCGTCATCCAGCCCGTTCACGGATTGCTCACCCAGGAGAATGGCGCACTGGCGGTGGTAGACAACGATGACGCCATACTGGAGTTGGGAGGAGAGGTAGAGGGAGAAGCGAGGGCGCGGCAGGCCGGGCCGGGGCGGCGGGATCTGCTCCAGCACGTAGCTCATGATGTCATTGCTGCACACACCAGAGTTTCACGACCACGCAGAGACCCCGGCCAATCCTGGTGAGCGTGACTGGGACGATTACTCACCACGTGTGTTTAACGTTGACTTTTAAAAAATCCCGGCGGGGGACTCTGATGCCTTTGGTAGCAGCAAGCCTACACAGACACAATTTTGTTTTGTCGTTTATGCGGCATACAAATATCTGCTGTAAACCTACGACCCGTCTGTCACGAAGGACTGGACTAGAAATCTAATATAAGCATGCCGGGATGTCAAAAGTACTCTTGTGATAATGGATCTTTGGGACTGTTTATGAGTGAATATGCGCGTGTGTGGTCACAAATAACAGCACTTCATTGATAGTTAAAAATGCATGAGACTCTTATCTAGCATTACTGCATTATCACATTAGCGACAGCTTTGTTGTTAGTTTATCTAAGGGCTTAAAGGTGAGCTCACAGCGCTGAAAAGGATCATACTTCCGCAAGCGTGGACCGTTTAAAACACTTTCTAATCTGACAACTGCAGGTTTTTCATGCAGAACTGAAGTTTCCATCTTCTTCAGAACCCCCGTTTATTCCTCCCAACGTGGTGACCATCACATCACATTTGTAGGAAATTACGTAAATGAAAATCTGTCTTCATTTAACTGTCACATTCGAACAGAGATTTGTGTGCAGGTTTTTTTTTAATCTTTTTTTTGTGGGGGGGGGGGTGCAGGGAGGGGTTCTGGTGATCACATAACCTTTGACTTCTGCCTCATCTTCGAAGCAGTTGTTTCTCCTTGTTTCTCGCTTGAAAGCCTCAGGTTCTTTGTGTGTGTGTGTGTGTGTGTGTGTGTGTGCGTGTGTGTGCGTGTGTGTGTGTGACATTCTCACACACACACAGGCGCGCAGCTCAGACGCTTTATCAGATACATGAAATATAATGTAACTCCATCGTGTCAAATAAAATACTGTAGGAATAATGACCCCTGGAAATTCATGTGACCCTAGCTACATAGGTAGGCTAGCAGATGTGCGCGTAACACAACGATCGAAGCTTTCATATGAATGTACCAACAAAAAAAAGTGGGGGGAAATGAGTCAAACACAAAGTAAAGACAATTTCCAATTAATCTCCAACGTGTCGCAGTTTGAAACCCGAAACCCGAGTCGCTCCAGCGTAGCTAAATTAGGATCAAAGTGTTGCTTCTTTTTTTGTTTTTTGTTTTTTTGACGTACCAGATTGTAGAGAAACATCCAGTGTGACGCTTTAAAACTGCCGGGTAGTAAAACATCTCTCAGGAAGTTAATTAAAAAGCTAAAAAATGATGGTGAAGAGGAGATGAAGGCCGAGCCGAAGTTCACTTGCGCCTAAGCGACAGACAGATAGACAGACAGACAGACAGAAAGTTGGGGGGTCGGGGGGGTGTTTCTCTATTTTTGTGTCACTCTTGCTGATTGGTCACTTCCATTTTGGCCGATTTAAAAGAAAATGTGGTCCCCCACTGACCAATCAGCGGCGAGAGGACGGCAGCGCGTCTCACAGACGGACGGCGCGCTGACAATCAGGTAAATGTTCAGATTGGGAGGTAGCTGCACGAGGGGGGAAAGAAAAGAAAAAAATCAACTCACAAATATTCAGCACGTGACGTAAATAATCTGGATTAAGAGAGATTAGACATTGCAACAGCGATAGATTAAAACAGATCTGAAATGCGCTCATGTATGCTCGTCAGTGTGTGTGTGTGTGTGCGCCACCGTTTGGGTGGCAGAGCGGCTGTCTCACAACAGGACGATTATGGGTTCGATCCGGGCTTTTTGAGGCCATGTTAAAGTGTAAAACTATGAATATGGCAATAATAAAGCAATGAAAATGCCTACGAGTATCACTGAAGTGGAGGAGGCACTTTTGGTGTTTTTAACTATTTGAATGAGCAATGTTGTTTCACAGAAGAGAAGCATAAGAGTAATTGATGGGGGTAAAAAAAACAACAACTTTAATCTAGATGTAAAGAAACACACTGTGGGTAAAACGGAACAAATCCAGAAACAGGAAAAAAAAAAACAGCGGCGATGAAATTAATCGTTCAACTCAAAACAAACAATGACAAAACAAATGCTGCAGTGGTCAAGCGTTCTTCTACGTGTCCCATGGATTCATTTGAGTTCATTCTAAGTCCAGCACAGACGAGGATCACAGCAGTCTTCCTCTGCACTCGGTGGATCCGCAGCAGCAGAGCAGCACTTTGCCCTCCACACTGCCCACCTCGTAGTTGTAGTCCCAGGTCAACTCTGTGTGCCGGGTCTATTACGCCTGAACAGGGACACAAGCACGGGACTAATCCGTTACGGTGCGCTGACAATGGACTCGACCTTTTACAGCATCTGTTCAAAAGAAGTTTCAGCGCTGGGGCAAATGATGTGACAGTGAATCCTGCATTTATCATTTTGTCAAAAAGACCGTCAAGAGTATTGTAGAGCATCCCAAACGGCTCCAGATGAGCAGCTTGGCACCTCACATTGAGGTCTCTGCTGTCAGTATATGATTGTGAATGGGCGAATCCGGCCAAAACCGTGAAATGTTAACTGCTCCGAGTAAAGTTAAAGTACAGAAGACGACATATTAATGCAGCCCAGATACTCGCAAGAGCCAAACACCAAAACACCAAAACACCCTTCCCAAACCTCCTGAGAGTGAACTCAGGTCTCTCCTGTCTCAGAATCAGATTTACTGGCCAAGCTTGTGCACACAAACAAGGAATTTGGCTCCGTCTTTCGCTTTGCTCACGCCGTACAAGAATTTAAGATTTGATACTGAAAAAAATAAACCAAATAACTAGAACTAATATGTACAAGTCTTCAGGTTACAACATATACAGGTCTGTGAATTTCTAGGAGTGCAAGAGATGTATGAATGGCAGGAATACTGTACATGAGGTAGGGGAGAGGCAGGAAGGCGTTTCGTGCGCTATTTCCCTCTTGGTGTCGGTGGGCTCGGGTCCTCTCGCTCTCCAGCCTGCAGGATTGGATCAGGGACAGGTGTGATGGTGGCAGCATGTCTCCATAGAAACCTCACCCCATCAGGCAAGACTGCAGGCAGAAAAAAAACAAAAAGAAAGCAGCTTTGTCACCCCCTTAGAAATGGCGTCAGGCTCAAACGAGTAAATAACACGACGTGCTTTACACCACATTCATAATCGTTACAATTTGGAGACATCGAGTCACCAGAATGCATGGCGGCCCAGAGTCTATTATGGTATTCTATGCGAGCGTTCTACTGACAGGTGCAGGGATTACTGAAGAGCTCAGCAGCAGGGCGGATCCTGCGGAGGGGAGGTGGGGAGGGAGGGGAGCTCCTGGTCTCAGTCAGAGGGAGGCTGATCTGCTGCCACAGCTCCTCCTGGCTGAGACGCGGCTCTCGGTCGTAGAAGAGCTGTTTCCTCCTCCTCCTCCGGGGCTTCTTTGGGAGCACATCCTGGGTTCGAATGAGATTGGGTGAGAAGGTTTACCGGGACAAAATTGTCTGAAAAATTTGTATTTGTTGACGCTTTATATACATCATCTACATAAATCAAAACCATCATGGGGTTGTGAAAAAAATCCCTTTGGCTGGCGTTTATCCTCCACCAGCATGACACTTTAGGACAATTTAAAAAGACCTTTTCACCACCCTTTACTCCCCTTATTTATCAGCTATTAGTATTCACAGACAAGGCAGCTCATCAAGACACAGATAAGCTGAAGACTCCATATTAATAGGAATTTGACTTTAGTGCAACCTGTGTGTCACGCTGGAGGAGAGGAGAAAGAGATTTTCGATAAACCATAAAATACTATAAATAGTGGCTTACAGTTTATTTATAACAAATTAGTAAATCTACTTAGCTGGCACCTCTAACTTGGGACTCCCTCTTTTGCATTCCTTTGCTGCAGGCAGTGACAATGGCAGGAAGCGTGCAGTAATGGGTGCTGGCTGGTCGGTTGGGGGTCCAAGCTTGTCTAAGGTCACACCCGACTCCTCCTGAGGGACCTCAATGGTGTCGTCACTGGAGAGAGAGACAAGCGGAAACACAGTCAGAGAGAGATCAATTGTGTGCGTGTGTGTGTGTGTGTGTGTGTGTGTGTGTGTGTGTGTACATACACACGCTTGGAAAGTGAGGACATCTTCGCTTGTGAGACACCTTGTAAGGCCAGTTTGAGGGTTAAGACTTAGTTTAGACACTTAGTTGAGATGAGATGAGATGAGATGAGATGAGATGAGATGAGATGATGAGACGTCCTCAGGATGTCATCAAGAGGTACAAAGATGTCTCTGGTCTCTGGTCTCTGGTCTCTCTCTCTCCCTCTCTCTCTCTCTCTCCAGGTCTCCCTCTCTTGTGTTCACCCCTCTATACACTCAGGGTTGCTTTGATGTCACGGCGATGTCACTTAATGACATCAGGTATCAAGGCCACATCAAAGCCAACTAACATAAAGCAGCACATGATAATGTCACCTCAGTGACACAGCAATCAATATTCATCACCTTTGTCTTATAACATGCTCACAGTCATGAAGGGGCTTTTCTAATACATACAGCTGTAAATATGCATGGAAAACATTTATGCAAAAATAAAAAAAAAATAAAAAAAAATTCATGCAGAAACATAGTGTGAATGCTTATGAATGCCGAAAGGAATTGTTGAAGCAATGCTGGAAATTCTTGATTTATTGCCCAAATGTGTTCTTAAAGAGCTGCGATGATATCTGTGCAATGATGATATCACACAGGTGTCATATGCCTGCATAATGCCATACAGTATAGCAAACGTGCTATTATGATATTATGGCAAAAAAAAAACATATCTTTAAAAGTTTAAAATGCAGAAAAACGTGGTCACTTTCCCAACATTTCCTGAAAAAGCTTCAGATTTTGACACTTGGAAGGTTCCTGCAGCCTAAAGTATGCGCAAGTAATTGGCCAGGGAAAACAAAAACACAGAATAATAATTTAAAAAAAGATTTGGATTACATAAAGTGTGAATGCACTCGGTGTTTGCAGTTATATTCAATAACCCTTTAAAAATGGTCAGCAATTTGGTTTTCCAAGTATACTAACATGGCAATTTAGTAGTTAAACCTTGTGACAACTATTGCCGTGTCATACAGTAAAAGTCCTGCAAAACATTCTCCTTTCATTGGGATTATGATGTTCAGTATTTATGGAATCGATTTGGCTTATTCTGAGAGGTGTTCCATTTTTTTTTTGCCAACCCTAATATAAATGGCAAGAATAAAATATTAGGAATTCCTCTCATTATATAACACCCCTACAAAATTAGATAAAACAACACCTCTCTTAAGAACATTGAACAAAATCATAAACTGATTATCATCTGATTTATAATCATATTAATTTTGTAATACACGTGAAGGGATTATTTATTTCAGGGCTGTTGTATTATATTACACATCTTTTATCTAGGTGTACCTAATTAATTGAGAAAACCTGTGTATTTCCCCTCAGTTGTAAATTATTCAGCATCAGCAGATGGAATTCAACACAGTGAGATGAAGCAGACGTGCAGATTCATATTTACCATATTACCGCATGTGTTCGCAACGAGCCAGGGGAGTTTAATCAGCTGGTTAATTTTTAGTTGCTGACTACTTTTTTTCCCCCCTGTCATCCCTAAACATATTACATTGTGGTTTGGGTCCCTATCAAATATTTCTCAATGTTATAATCTCCCCTGAACATCTTTCACTGGCATTTCATTACATTTCTTAACTTATCTGACATTCAGATGAGTCGTCTTTTCTTTCTTTTTGTGAAAGAAAATCGATGATTGGAGGATATAGCCATCCCAAGAGGTGATCTGCAGTGGCTGTACAAGGCTTTACGTGACGCACCACCGAAACAGAAACCAGCACCTGCCGAAATAAGCGGCACCGCCAGGCTGAGCAGTGGGGACAAGAAGGCGGCAGATGAAAGAAAAGCTGGACTGCACCGAGAGGCCGTTCCAACACCTGTCCATATTTCTGGGTGACAAAAGATCAGGGAAGTTGACAGCAATCAAGGAAGAGGTGGAGCAAATCATCAGACCTCCTGAACCGACTATCCCCATTAGAGCAGATGAACCGAGCTGGGAGGACGTGAGCAACCTTTTCAAGCAGGCCAGGGGAAGTTCAGCCCCAGAGCCGTCACTATGTACACGGTATACAAGCGTTGTGAGATCAGAATCAGAAATGCTTTATTTATCCCGGAGGAAATTGTATGGTCAGGTGTTCCATTTCAATATAAATAAATTTAAGATAAAGGAAGTGCCATGATATAACAAATATATCTCTATATATCTCTCTCTCTCTATATATAAAACAGTATTAACAATATCCAAATGAAACAAATATATAAACCAATCAGTAGGGCCTATATTAAGTGGAAGAGAATTGTAAGGTGCTTCTTAGAGCCGAGAGGTATGTAACAGACACTAGTACTATCACCATAATACAGTCATGAGGACAGTTACAAAGGTGCAAAAAACTGCTGTGTATTTACTGCATCAAACAATCAAATATATAAACAAATCTGAAGATGGTGAAGATCATCTTCAGACATGAAGCACCTCCACACAACATGACTCCTCAAGGTGGAAGGCAAAATCCTCCTTTCCACCGGCTCAAAGATGGTGCGAGGGCAAGTACCTTTAAAGTTAAGGCAGTTGCAATAACCTTTTGTGTTTTGCATATATGTACATGACCCAGTTTTACATGAAATGGAAGTCACTTCACTGTAACCAAGTTTTGTTTTGTAACTTATTAGAACCTAGAGAAACACCTAGTGTAAGGCTTTAAAACTGTGTTAAGCATGTGGTTAAAGGGAGGGAAGTCTTTCAGAAAATGAATTAAAGAGCAAATCTCCATTTCTCAATGGTAATTTTGTGTTAGTCAAGTTAATGGAGCACTTGTACTGTAAGTGATTCAAAGCCAAATGTGGTCATAGACTGACCTGTTAACGCAGAGAACAGAATTCAAACTGATCATTTGAAAAAAGTTAATTTTTAAACTGAAAATTAGCTGACACTGTGGCATAACATTTAACATCTGAATTAGGGAACCAGCTACATAGCAACCTACAAATAAATCACACCAAAACACACAGCACATTGGTAGATGTATGGAGGACGCTGTCTTAACAGTGAATGTGTGTGTAAGCACATCTCCGGTGGTGGAGTGGCCGTCTCATGGAAGGAAGATTATGGGTTTGATCCAGGCCATTTTGCACCATATAGACGCGTCCTTGAGAAAGACAGTGAACCTCTCTTTGCTCCCGGCGAGCAGGTCAGCACCACGCATGGCAAGCTCAGCTATTGGGAGTACGAATGTGTGTGAAAATGTGAATATTGCAATAATGCATATTGCGACGTAAATGCTATCGAGTACCACTGGAGGGGAGAATACACGATTGGTGTTCATAGTTGTTATTTTGAGTCATGCTGTTTCACAAAAGAGAAGCACATATGTAGGAGCGATGATTCATCGAAGAAAATGTCATTTTATTCAGATGTAAAGAAACAGACTGTGGGTAAAATGAAACGAATCCAGAAACACATTCATATAAAATAACGGAAACAAAACAGCTGTAATAAAATTCATCATTCAACTTAAAAAACAAAAAAACACACACACACACAATGAAAAAACAAATGTTACAGTGGTGAAGTGCTCGTTTACGTGTCCTATTGATTCATTTGCGTTTAGTCCAGCACAGATGAGGATCACAGCAGTCTTCCTCTGCACTCGGTGGATCCGCAGCAGCAGAGCAGCACTTTGCCCTCCACACTGCCCACCTCGTAGTTGTAGTCCCAGGTCAACTCTGTGCCGGCTCGGATGCGCCTGGACAGGGACACAAGCACGGGAGGAGTCCATGAGGGTGCACTGACAGCCGCAACAATGAGACGCATTCAATGACAACAATGAGATGCATTCAATGTCTTCACTGATGAAAGTTAGAGCCTCTGTTCGAGAGAAGTTTCTGCACTAGCGGCATATGATGTGACAGTAAATCCTATATAGTTATCATTTAGTCAAAAGGTCTGAAGTTAGAAAAAAAACCCATTAACCAGTAACAGAATATATAATTTCTATAAAACCCACAAGGGAGTGTGGTAAAAATTACCACGCTGACAAAGATGCAGAACACTCATCTGGGAAAAGCTTTAACCTGGTTAACATTTTGTACCCCACTACACACTGCTGCGGTTTTATGGCATCCAGGAAGCCTTCATGGTTGTGCCTCTGTGGATGTGTAAATTTTCATCTCTCAGACAGCAGGGTGCAGTAGGCAGAGGGCCATAGAGGAAGTGGAAGGCTCCCGGTGGGACCCCAGACTCCTCAAGAGACTGTCCAAGGGCTCTCGAGCAAGACATTGAACCCCTAATTGCTCCTGATGGGCAAGTTACCACCTTGCATTGAAGTCTACGCCATCAGCATATGAAAGTGAATGGGTGATTAGGGCAGTATTAAATGAAATGTACACTGCTTTGAGTAATGTTAAGGTAGAGCCGTGATATAAATGCAGCCCATGTGTTAATGCTGAATCTTTTTAAACAATCAATCCCCAAAATACATTTCGTCTTTTTTTGTTTTTTTTTTAAAGCCTGGCATAATTTTCCTCATGAAGATTAATACAAAGTCATAAAACAACATCTCCTGCAAACTCACTTGCTGGCAAAAAAAGCCACCCAGGGGAACCGCAGGTCGTGTGTGTCCACAAACACATTCTGGACAAAAAGGTTTGGACTACAGCTGTGCTGTGAAGAAGAGAGAAGACACAGACCACCAGGTTAAAAGGCACGAATATGGAAGTGAAGCAAGTCACAAAATCTTTGATTATACTTACATTGAGGTAACGCCCAAGGTTGCCTTCCAACTTGGCATCAATGATGTAGCAGGACTCCTCACCATCAAAGAACTGACGGGTGTTTTTAGGAGCGTTGTTTTCACCGCCCGGCCCGGTTTGTCCCTGCTGACCTGTCTTTCCTCCCTGACCTCCTCGAACTCCTTCACCTCCGGATACACCTGTTTTCACCATCAGGCCGTGACTGGTCTTCAGAGCGATGCCACGAGTAGATTTCACCGCTACCTGCTTTTTAGTCACACCTGAGCCAGAACACCAACAACAGGAGAGAGAAAAAAAAAAAACAGACAATGGTTAAATCACAATGTCATTATCAGTGTGGTTCATGTACTACTTTCACGCTCCCCACTTCTCTTAGTACCCTGAGGGGCCTTCTCTTTCTCTTTGTTGTCTTCCGATCCAGAGCTGATGGTCTGGACATCATCACTGTCAGAGAGAGTCATCACATCTTGCTTCTTTGACGTCTCTGACTTCACTTGGCTTTACCCAAACAACATAAAATCATATCATCAGCAGGTATGAGGATTAATCAGAGCTGAAACATCGTTAAATCCAGGAATGGCACAGAATCAATATCAAATGATAAACACACCTCTTGTTGTCTCCAGATTCCTGTGATGGAAAACAGAAAAGTGGGTCTCATTGATCATTACACAATACATCAATAAAAGTCTCGGAACTCCTAAGGATGACCTCATTTTTAGAACTATAACCCTGACCAAATGTTTAAAGAGGCACAGGCTGAAGACCACGCTGAGTTTAGAACAAGTCTGACTAATATTAATTCAAATATAAAGCTCAGCTCCATTTAATGTTATGTCTGCTTTATCTTGTAACTCACCTTCTTCATTCCCTGGCTGGTGAGCCAGGAAGCCACTTTGCTTTTCCCGGTCTCCTCCGGCATGGACAGAGGCTTGTCATCATCACCTCCTCTGGCTGACGCATTCAATCCATCTTTACTGTCTTGACTCCCTGTGGCAGCACGATGAGAGGAAATGTAAAAAACAATGAAGACCCCTCCAACAGCAATACAGACACAAGACAGCAGCGGGAGACAAGCATCAATATTTTAAGAAGACGCACCTGCGCAGTGTCAAAGTACGTCCTTCAACTCTTCGATTCAGATTCAATGACACCAAAGGATACTAACATACTGACCAAAAACTAGATTGAAGTGACTGATGGGAAGAAATCGCTGTGTAATTCTCATGCTGAATGTTACGTCACTGCTCTGTCTTCCCAACATCAAGGTTAAAGGATTTCTTGAGTATTTTTTCTTATATGAGGGTTGGAGGATAGAGGATATGAGAGGCTGTACAATTTACAGTCTTTTCAGACAAACAAACGATTTAAGGCTTTGAAACAGACTTGACAGACTGTAGCTACTTTTTTTTTTTTAAACTCAAACAAAAAAGTGAACATCGACTGTCGGATGCTTGAAATCCCCCAACCCCTTCCAGACTTGGAAAATCTAGGTCAATCAGACAATCCCACATTTAAGCCCACTTAAGCAGTGAGTGTGCGAATTGCTTAAGTTAACTTCTCCTCCCTCAACATTTACTTTCTCCCATTTTATCTAGTCTTCCCCAAGAGAACAACTTTGGCGATTGTTAGCAATGAGGCTTTTGGTTGGTCTTGGGTGGCCGGGCGGACAAGCGGTTCATTTTGCTTCCCGGTGTGAGTGATCATGCTGTTAAAACTCATCAGTTCTCACAAGATTTTTTTTTCCAGGCCATTTTTAAAAAACACACACACCAGCCTCACCCTCCTTGTTGCCTTTGACTTGACCACGTGTGGTGTAACTCCTCCACACGGAGCTGGAGCTGTAATAATTTTCCTTCACAAATGTGTCATCTGAACTGTCACTTTCATCCTCGCTCTTAGAGTCTTTGTCATCGTCGTCATTGCTTTCCCCCGATGAGCTGCTGCTTCGCGCTGTGAAAGCAAACCAAAAAAAAAAAAAAAAACGTGAAACCATAGTGAGGAAGAAGAGTAGTCATGCGAGTCTGTCAGCGTCTGTCAGGACAACTAAACAGACTGGGCCTCACCCTTTTTGGTTTGCCGCCCGGCAGCGTTCCCCGATACCAAGGAGGATGGTTGGATTTTTAACCTGGACATGTCCACGCCGCTGCCCTCACTGTCCGAGCAATGAGCCTCGCTCTCATAGCCCTCTTTGAAGTTCTCCACACTCTCTATGTGGTCCAGGTTAGCAAAATACTCATCACCCATCTCTAAACCTTCTTTGTCAGCAAAGTCATCGGTCAAGATTTTACCTGGTTTGAGTGAAAAAGGAAAAATAGTATCTTACAATCAAGGCATGTGAGGTAAAAAATTTTTTGGAAAGAACTGATAAATGTTTCCAGGTTTGTGCTATTTTCCAGCACTCCTGCATTTGTAAAAACAAACACCACAACCAAAAAAAAAAAAAAAAAAGTCTTCCTCACCAGCATAGATACACACGAAGGAACCCTTGGCTACGTCATCCAGGCAGCGAATACCCCAGCCCTTGTTCTGAGTCTTGAAGAGCTGGAGACGCACCTGCAGGCCATGCTGCACCAGGCGGTTGGTGCACATCTGAGCACAACATTTGCACCGCTTATTACACTCGTAGATCCTGAATATGAGAGAGAGGGAAAGAGGGAGAAAGAGAGAGACAGAGAGCAGGGAGAAAACAAAAGGTGGAGTGAGAGAGAGATAATGACAGGACAGTCAAATTTGCTGTTGTAAGTACAAGCATCTTTTTGTGATGCTTCTCGTCAGTGAGCCTCAAGCAGGAAGTGTTCTGGTTTTGTATCTGTATACAAATGACTGACCCTGTGGGCAGGCACTCCTCTAATCTTTTGTGCAAATATCCTGCATTTGGGTTGATCTGCGCCCCCGGTGTGCAACCTGTAGCCTGAAGGGTCAGCTGGTGGCAGGAGCATTTAGACCTGCAATTAAAACATAAACCCTTAACACACACAAATACGCTTTTTTCAGAATGACAAAAAGAGATTTTAAACCAAGACTGAGCGGCTTCACTGACTTGTCTCGGCAGCCGTCAGTGCAATCGCACCCGACCAGGAAGTCTACGCTGGTGTTGATGAATACTCCATCTTCAGGAATACGCTCTTTGCCTTGAAGAGCAGAGAGAAAAATCTATCACTTACCAAACCAATTTATGTGGGCAGGAGGGGGGGCAGCTAAAGGCAAGTGCATGGAAGTCATCATTTTCAATTCATTTGCAGTCAAAAGTTTAGACACACTCGAATGAATGCAGGTGTTTCATGACCTTAAAGAGATTTTGATTTACACGGCTTACAGCTTAAATGCTTTAAAAACATGCTTCATAGACAAATATAATTACTGAAGTTGATGCCTGTTTAAAAAATGTTTCCACAGAATTAAAATTTGATTTAGATCAGATACTTTTGGAGTGAATGACCTTTTATGGTCAATGAATAAACATTGCCTTCCTTCACAGATTGGAAGATGTCACGATTATGCTAAATTCTAATGTGCAAAATAAAAAATAAAAATCCTTCTCTGAGATGTATCCACACTTTACACCCGTAAGTTAAGGTTAAATTAAAGGTCTCTGATACAGGTTCAACCTGACTGATGTGAGAACTGGAGAGAAAAGTACAATATGGGCGATGCAGCATCACAATGTTTCCATTCTTCCCTAGTTTGACAACCTTCATGACATCTGCTGATATTTTAACGAATAAGAAAGTAGAGCGCTTCTCCATGGGTAATTGTGGACATAGCAGAGAAAAAAAAAAGAAAGAACTTTGTCTCAAAATGGGATGACATCACCTCTGCACATCCCTGCTGTGCCACAATAATAACTGATGACTTTGTGATGCTCTAATCTGTCACAGATTCTCTCTCAAAAAGAAGAAAAATCGTAGTCTGATCACGTTAAGGGCAAATCAATTATGTCTTTTGCCATCTCAGTTTTATTCTTACTGTAGGCAACTTTAGGAGACGGCGTGGAATCGATCTCGTTGACGCAGGAGAGCGGAATGTCCTCCTTTCCCCGGGTGATGTCTGGAATATAATAAAACGGCCTCTGAGGCTGGAAGGGCCGGTCCACAAGCACATAGGGGTCTAGACAGAACATCTCTAAGAATATAAAGTCACAGTGCGTTTGGAAGAGGTAGCGTTGGATCTCTGCCATGTTACGTAGGCAAAGCCCACATGGAGCCTTGTAGATCACGTGGAAGGTCATCTGCCAGATCAAAAGACACGAGTTAGACGTTTTAGTTTAAATACAAAACAAGTCATACTGTAGTTAGGGAGGTAAAACGACTTCTCTCCGCCAAGAGCAGCCCTCACACGCTCGCTCATTTACCTTTCGATTGACTTTGCGTCTCCCTGTCATGCGTCTGAAATCGTACAGTAAGGGTGTGAGGAGGGGGTTCTTTCCTCTGTGCATGTCTGGTTTTGCTGGTCGGACTCGGTTCAAGCAGGCGGGCTGACAAGCATGCGCCATGTAGAAGATGCGGTCTGTCGGGGCACGGTATGAGGGCTGATGTGGGATGGTGGCCATAGTGTGTGTCATAGGGGAGGTCGTAAGGGGTGCGGGTGTGGCGGGGGGTGCAGAGGGTGGTGGTCTCTGATATGACTGTGTGGTGGTGGAGCTAGCAGTACTTGGGGTATTCAACAATCTTCCACTATTGATTGATAAGCAAAGAAAAAGACAGGAAAAGTTAGTCAACATATTTTTGACCCACTGATCAATACAGTTCATCCTACTTGCTATAATATATGCCTTTTTCAGTGGTTTATACAGCACACTGTCCCTTTTAGCAGCTTAATAGGTCAATCATGTTGTGGACTAACCTCGTCACGCTGCTGGGACTTGAAGCAAAAGACTGCATGACTTTGGAGGCATGAGTGCCTCCCACTCCAGGGACAAACGGAGACGTACTCTTCTTTGCCATCTGATGCTTATTGCTTAAAAGACAACAAATAGAAATAAAAAGATGTTCAATCTTAAAATACATTTAAACACAAAATCAAAGTATTAATTAATAAATATTGAACATTGTGTGCGAAGGCAGTCTGTCTGGGTTAACATCAGCCTGTGCCTTGACATTTCTATCATTCTCGCACAGGCATTTTATCCGTGCT
Organism: Dactylopterus volitans; assembly: GCA_901007715.1. Taxonomy (NCBI): domain Eukaryota; kingdom Metazoa; phylum Chordata; class Actinopteri; order Syngnathiformes; family Dactylopteridae; genus Dactylopterus; species Dactylopterus volitans. The sequence goes on from CAAKHG010022189.1 coordinate 23,732, forward strand.
TTTGGTCACTTCACATTGCAGAACCAAGCCTGGAGGCCTAAATGGGTCAATTCTCAATGAGGGCTTTTCTCTGGTTGATTAGATGCTTGCCATTATAATGTCAAAAGGGTGTAAATCTTCCTCAGAGAGAGAATTGAAATATCAGTCATCGGTGTTAGTATCAGCTGCAAGTTCAGTTGGCCTCACTCACTCAGCAGCGCGTGGAGGCTGTGTGGGCGGTGGAGGCTGTGCGGGCTGAGCGGTTTGTTGGGGCTGTGGAGGCTGTGGGAGTTGAGGTGTCGGTGCAGGCTGGCTGGGTGCTGGGGCCTGCTCGGATTTGAACGGAGAGGCTCCAACATGTGCATCGCTGGTGTACTGAACCACTGGCCCTTTACTTCTCAGTGCACCTTGAGATTGAAATGTACAGTAAGAAATTAAAATGGGAATTTTTCAAACACATTAACACAGCACTAGTAGTTGGTAAGTAGTTGACCTTGGGCTATTCTGACAGTGACTTACTGTACTTTAGTATGAAGTATGTCTGCGTGTACATGTAAGTGCAGTATGCATGTCTATGTTACCCATGTTGGGCCGAGTCCTCTGCTGGCCTGCCAGCTTCTTCTCCTGGGTGTTGGCAGTGGTCATCTTCAAGTTGAACATTGGCTCCAGTCTGGTGGAGCCTCTATATATCCACTCACTCCTCTTATCATCCTGATCAACACCAAACAAGCATGGAAGTTAATTGTAAGTCGAATCAGACCATTCTCCTCCATGGCAGGGGTAAATATACATGGATGCTTGCTATTAGCAGATATAGCAAATTAGATGAATGTGAATATTATGGCTCAATACTGATGCAGACATACCAGAAAGAGGATCTTGACCAAGCTGCCGTCCACCTCCTCCACTTTGCTCTTCCACCAGGTTCCCTCCCACTCTGTTTTGATAATCTGGCCAACTTTCAGGAGTACCATAGGCCTGCTGGGATAAGCGGTGATGTACTCCTCGATGAAGTCTCGACACGATGCATCCTCTATGTCCTCCCAAGTACGTTTTACTGTGAGGAAAAGATGTCGTATTTTTACATGCATCTGTTTGTTACCAAGATTATGCTAAAACTACCATGCCCAGCTTTAGCAGATGAACTATTGGAGTACAGCATGGCGTTACACAAAAAACTAGAATTACCACCCTTATGTTGTAAACCTTTGCCAACCAGTCCAGTTTTAGTTCACATCCAATTTTTGCCATTTTCCATTTGTATCGAACAAATTATATTAAACTACTAAAATGAAAAATGTTGTCATTATGAGTATATAATTAATGCCCCAAAGCGTGCTTTGTGATCATCCTTGAGTCGGAACTAACATTGGTGCCAAAGTGGAAGTTTCCCTCCTAGCGTTCCTGGGATTTTAACATTCACACGAATGGGATGGACAAACAACCCAAAAACATATTATCTCTGGCCACAGCTGTGGCTGTGGTTGCATAAAAAGTTGGGTTTTTTTTTGTTTGTTTGTTTTTTTAAATTGGTATTGGTCAGCGTTTTGAGCTCTTGGGGTGTCAGCAAGAAGAGTGGAAGGATGGAACAAGGAAGAAGGTATAATTCTGGGGCAGATCTGGACAGGAAATATTGCATGGACCTCAGCAGAGGCATGCGTTATTAGAAGTTCCACTCTCATAGATAATGTCAGTGTACTTTTAATATCATTTATTACAAGCTATATCAATTTATCTTAAGTGAATGCAGCATTTAGCCAATTTTTTTTGTAAAATGCATTAATAGTAGCATTCAGTGGACCTTACATAAGACAAGAGAGGAAGAGGTGGAGAAAGAGAAATGGTTCCTTACATGGTCGGCAGACCGGATGGAGCTCAGGTAGCGTCACGTATGAGGCATAGCCATCATCAAAGAAGATCAAAAACCTGAAATGTAATCAAAAGGGACATTCACCAGGAAACTCAAGTCAGCTGACATCTTCTCTCGTTGCACTGTTTTGCCTCGTCCACTAACCTCATTCGGTTCTTGTTGTTAGGCATCTCTGCTACTATTCCAGCATACAGCCACACCAGGTTTCCATCTTTGTACTTGGCAACTACTCGAGCCCCAACATACAGGCTCTCCAGGGTGGGGTTATAATCAAAAGCCACATGATTTCCGGAGAGTAGGCTCTTGCCTTTATCAAACTTCACTTTATATTTGGATATTCCATTTCCTGATTGTAGACAGAGGACACAATAATGACCACAGAGATGAGCATGGAAACTTAATCACAGAATAAATGCAGGAAATGATTTTGAAAACTATTGATGCAAATGCAAATCTTGACTTTAAATGTTAATTAAGAAGCCAAGAGAGGGAAATGTTCTAGTGACATACCGACAGGGTTGATTGCAACGAGGGTGCCTCTGTGCCATGTCTTCATACGTTTCTTTCCCAGAATACTCATCCCGACTTTGAGCTCATCTTCTTTAATGTTAGGTTTTGGCTGTGTCATGGACTGAGATGGAACTTGGGATACAAACACTGCTGGCACTGAGGTGTGAACACCTACGGTGTAAAAAAGGCCAGGCACTCGTTGAGTATCAAATATACTTTCAATACTTTCACACAGATATGCCTGAAAGTGAAGATTTGAGTGTGTGCACTGACTTGACTGGCTCGGAGGCTGCGTCAGAGGTCGCAGCAACGGAGCGCCTGGAGATGCCTTGCTGACCATCTGAACCAGTTTCTGCACCTGCTGGGAGGTTTTCTGTAGAGCTGTTGAAGTCTCTTTTAACTGACATGAAAAGCACATACACATTATGCATTATCAGATCCTTACTTTCAGGACTTATCAATGGTTATACATTTAACCCTTGGCAATTCTCTTTAATAAAGCTATTTAAGGTTTGCTACCATAGTTTGTACAGATCTACAGCACATTTCTCAAAAAAGGATGGAAGGATATTGTCTCTGCTACAAGACAAACTCCTACTATCTTTCTTTAAATCTAAACCTTGTACTTAAAAAGAAGGTGTAATTAATTAATTGTGCAATCATTTTTTTTAACATGTAAATTAGTCTGTAATAGTATTGACTGTGCTGTTGCCCGTTTTGGCTATCACCGTCTTATAAAAACACATTTTATTGTCATTGAGGCATCCTTGTTAAATAAAAAGGTTGAACTAAAAAAATTTCTTCAATCAAATAAGCTACATAAATATTAAGTAGTGAAGTTCAACTGTAGTAACACAGATTTTACACGGTTCTTACCACTGCATCTTTGACAGGGTTGATGGGCTTTTTAGGTGGAACCACTGAAACATTGTGAAGAAGGAAAGCGATTAACTATTTTGTGTTTTCATGTAATAGTGCCTGTGAACTGTTCTCGTACGCAAGGAGCATAACTTACAACAGCCAACAGCAATGACATCATCGTCGTCATCATCGTCGATCTCAATGACCTCGGAGGACAACACCCCTCCACCAACCCCTTCATCCTCCGAGCTGCTCTCCTGGTAGACGAGGCCGTTCTTGTGATAGGTTGCCTTCACGAGCTTCTCGCATTCCAAAACGGACCTGAGGAATAGCACGGGGGCAAGTTGTTGATCCCACAGATGCCAACACAAATCTGGTACACGACTGACGCAGACAGTAGCTGAACTAATCGGGTAGCTACCATGTGACCAATCGCAACGAATGCAGTTTCTGCATCCCTTCCTATATCAACGAAGTCACCGCAGGCTGTCTGCTCAGGTTTTCATACCCCAGCAATCTGTTGCTTTGTGCTCAATTCAATTCCACACACTGACAGATTTCAAAGTGAGGGAAAATTAACACTGGCATTAAACTGGCAATTGATAAAGTCTGAACCAAGTAGTCCAAATCTGCATCGTTAAAAAAAAAAAAACACAGTTAGATCATCGAATCCTTCAGACAAAAACCCTCCTCTGACACACATTACGTCCAGAAACATTGGATTCTTGAAATCTGTTATGCAGAAAGCGTGAAAATAGGCCACAGACTACTTTAGGAGATGAAATTTGAAAAAAAAAATAGCAAAATATGTTGCAACAGACTGAGTAAATGTTTGGCTCCATTTGTTTGAAAGAACACTCACATTGTCTTATTATGGTGCGTTTTTAGCTGACATTCAAAATGTAAATCTGTTTCTCCTCCCCTGTCAGTGCTACATAGTATAAGGTCCATTGCACATATGCACAAAATATCTAAATATATAATAGAAAAAAATCAATAACCCTGCCATATTGTAAAAGACTCTAGAGCAGGTTTTGAGCAAAAATTAGATATGCATTTTGGGAACAGATCTTATTTCAACACTTTTTGATTTGTGTTTACTTACTGGTTGGCATCGATGAGAAGCTTCTCAGTCACTGCCTCCTCCTCCTCTTTCTGCTCCACCCACTGCTTCAGCTCCGTCAACTGAGCCTTTTTCTTCTGCACAATCTCGCTCTTCTCCACGGCATCTTCGATCCATTTCTTCAGCTCATCCAACGAAATGCCCAGTTCTTCCTCGAGACTGGCATCCCAGCCCTCCACCTCCATTCTAAAAAAGAGAGAGCGAGAAAGCAAAAAATGTTAATGTCATTTTAAATGTCTACAAATAGTTCTTGATGAGAAAGCTTGAACTACAATAAGGGAGGAAAGCCAAATGGCTTGACAGATTATATTTTGGGGTCTCAAACAACGGCAACACACAGCAGGCAGTTTTCCGGTTTAAAATGCAATATTTTCCCAGCATACTGTTTATTTTACCGTGAAATTAATTTATAGCTTCACACAACAGTCAAATGCACAACAGGATAAAAAGACAACAATCTTTTTGAAAACCCAAACTTGTTCACTAAAGGTAGGAATGACTGAAAAATATTGTTATTCAATTATGTACAGCATCTAATAATCTACCAATCATCTTCTAAACAGTAATAGCAAAGACATTCAAATCATTCAATCCATGTTGTGATTATTGCATTTGCTGTTATATATTTATTCTGGTAAGTATTTTTTTTTTATTTTTTAAACCAAGAAAAACATATATAACAACAAAGAACAGCTTTAAAAGTACACAATTCCTGCATGTTAATCATTGCTTCTTCTTTTTTTCAACAAAGTTTCAAACGTCGTAATTCAGGGCGGCTCAAAAAAGAATATCAAGCAAGTCATAAACAGACTGTTAAAACTGACATTGATCCCCATTTACATACTGTACACATGCATTAGGTATATATTTATTGAATATGTAGGGCAAAGCACATACACATTATGCATTATCAGATCCTTACTTTCAGGACTTATCAATGGTTATACATTTAACCCTTGGCAATTCTCTTTAATAAAGCTATTTAAGGTTTGCTACCATAGTTTGTACAGATCTACAGCACATTTCTCAAAAAAGGATGGTAGGATATTGTCTCTGCTACGAGACAAACTCCTACTATCTTTCCCTAAACCTTGTACTTAAAAAGAAGGTGTAATTAATTAATTGTGCAATCATTTTTTTTTAACATGTAAATTAGTCTGTAATAGTATTGACTGTGCTGTTGCCTGTTTTGGCTATCACCGTCTTATAAAACACATTTTATTGTCATTGAGGCATCCTTGTTAAATAAAAAGGTTGGACTAAAAAAATCTCTTCAATCAAATAAGCTACATAAATATTAAGTAGTGAAGTTCCACTGTAGTAACACGGTTCTTTCCACTGCATCTTTGACAGGGTTGATGGGCTTTTTAGGTGGAACCACTGAAACATTGTGAAGAAGACTGAATAAAGGGCACTTATGAGATTAAATTTATGCTGTCCTGTATGGACTCTGCAAATGCCGGGTTATAACCTGATGCTTCACATGCCGTCTCTCAACTTTAGTCTGACTTATTGTGCAGCGGCCCATGAGAGCTGCATGCGGAGATCCACTTTTGGCAGACCAACTATTGGCAGTAGCTCCTTAAACAAACAAACAAACAAACAAACAAACACACAAACACACAAACAATAAGCACATGTTCATGCCCCAGCATGTAACTCTCTCAACAGCTCGCAGCCTCACTGGTGTTAAGAGACGCTCTTTTCGATGCCACGTCCGTGCACAGCTCATCCACGAGCATCCGCTCACGGGTAAGCTCGCGTGTGTTTGGACCACTGCATTACCCGTCACAGCCTGACCACCGGCGCCTGCTTCTGTTTACCACCCAGACACACACGGGGCTGGCGTCAGCACACGTAAACTTAGCAGAAACGGCAGGAATTCGAGGAGTTGACGCAGACGGAGCGTGTTTGCTGTGAGCGGCCACACGGTCACATTGTGTTGAATGCGAGGACGCGGCCACATTAAGGAGTTACTGTTGCTGGTTAGCAAAACAAGGGGCAGCTTTGAAGCGAAAAATTGCGGGAAGTTACACGAATATTGTTCTCCGCCCGCCTTCCACTGCTAACCTGAGCCACACTGACACAGCTGACACTTAAGACTCGTGAGACACATTAGCAGCCGGCAATGAGCACAGGTATCCGAGGATGCACATAAAAGACAGTAAGCTACCCGTTAGCCGAGCGTTAGCATGAACGCTATCTCATGTGCTGTGACTGACTGGTGCAAGTGGCCGGAAAACAAGCGCCATTGTGGTCTCGCGTGTCCGAGGCGCATCAAACGGTGCGAGTAAAACCCCACAAAAAAGACGGCACTCAAACACTCACCCCTCGCTGCTTTCCATCCTGGCTGCTCGCACATATACTGATAGAAAGCTAAGGCTACCTACTAGCTACATTGAGGGATGCATGCTTTTTTACCGAGTTATCCGAAGTGGGCGGTGTTACTTCCGCCGCAACTGCAACTGACAGCGGACCGTGACAAAAGCGCCGCCTGCTTCGGACATCCAGGTGAATACAAACGTTCTCTAATTAGCTGTACAGGGTCTCTACGGGGTATATTCAGGACAGAGGTGCCTATCAGCATGCTGGGTCAGTCATTGTAAAGAATACAGGATTAAACTCAGGCCGTGTAATTGCCAGCTATATACTGATTTAATTTTGGGTCTTTGTTATCAGTTTGCATGGAGGACCTGTTAAATTATTAGTCAATAAGGCCCTCGTAAAAACTTCATATATTTAAATTCCACAAGACAGCAAAAGTTTAACAAAACTGTTTTCAGTATTTCGGGATTTACCACTTTCAGAGTACTTTATTTTCCACCGGCTACATCACAACCTGAGGTAAGATGTATGAGTCAGTTAGATAACTAAATTAGTAATTTATTGGAGCTAAGTCTAGGGCTCTGCAAAGTGGGTATGGTCGACTCGAAGTCATCCATGGTCCATTCATTCAGTCAAATGTGCAGGAGCGAGGCCATAAAACAATGCTGTAACATTAAAGTAAACAACATTCCAATAACTCGTAGTTTTCTACTAAGCGTAGAAGCCGATGAGTATTTCAATATACTTTGGTGTCCCTTTTTCAAGTACAAAAGCCGATCAGTTTCGAGTGGCTAATCAAGGACTGAAAATAGAGTGTCGGGCAGTTATAACTTTTATTTCTGACCTGGTCAGTTCTTACCTCTACTTCTAATGAATGGTCTCACTCTGAGAACTGCTACCCTCAGGAACAGGGTGAACAGAGATGATGTCTCCTGTTTTTTTTTTCTTTATTCTGCTGATTTTGCTATGATGGGATTTACTCGTGCTACAAGTAAAATCAATAAATTAGAGGCAACTTACATGATGTGCTTGTTAAAGCTCTAGAACATTGTGACAGAATTTGTGGAAAAGACCAGAGCATATGTTTTGCATTAAACGTCCATCATTGAGAGCCTGGAAACATCTGTACCCAATTAGAGTGGAAGGACAGCTTCGCTTAATATAGTTTCAAAGCTAACTGTTTGCCTTTGCTAAGAATCTTGGCAATTTAATGTCTTTATGTTTGGATGTTTGTGCTCAGATGAAGTTGAGCACAAAGCCATTTTTTTGGGAGATTGTGATATTGTAAATATCAATATTAATCAGAGTTACACAACCTCCCTGAGAGGAAACATTGCAATATTTTTCATACAAAAATAAGATAATATTGCAAAAATAATGACAGTCCTAATCTAAGACATCTCTCCTGCTATCAATGGATGATGACTTTCCTCAGTTAGCCCTATTTTTAGTAGACCACATTTAAAAGACATTTTACATTTTAAATAAACATATTCACATTTTTCAGGACAATTACATGCAATCCCTTTGACGCTTATTCC
>CAAKHG010022189.1:32840-48344 GCA_901007715.1 Dactylopterus volitans
CTGGCGGGTACAATGTGTAGAAGCATGGCAACATAGCAGATAAATGTGGCGAGGCACGTTTTTCAAACGTTATGTGATAAATGTGTCATGCAGATTACAAATTCATCAGTTCCCTATACACAGTACTAAATACATGCACATAGAGAACTTTGGTTAGAAAATAAGACAATGGAAATGTCCTGATTCAGAAAAGAAACAGAAACGCACAAGGAAGAGAAAGAGGATATGACGCCTCGGTGGCAATCCACTTGAGAGGGGTTGGAAACTGATCCTGACCAAAAAACATGCAGATTGCTTGTATTCTGACGCCACTACAGCGACACACACAAGCGAAAAGTAAAGTGACCCTATGCAAATAACAGTGGATCTGAGTAAAAAGCTGGACATACGGAAATGAGTAAGGAAATAAAATGTAGAGGTGGACAAAGCTTATTTTACAATGTGTTGGCTTGATACCAGATTTACAGGAAAAGACATCACTGAGGTGCAATCAACAGGGAAAAACTGTTGCAGTGAGACAAGTACTGTGCTGGCTTTAATTCCACCTGCGTTCACCCCCGGGCTGTGAGAGAGAGGACAGGACAAAAGCAGAAACTGATCCCAGGCGATACTTGCGCATCCGAGTTTTCATTGATAGATGGAATGGGCAGAGAAAACGGATACAGACCACTTAAAGCAAAGCTGGCTTCTGTTTCTTCACTGGTCAACATAAAACTGTCTCGAAGTGCAAACAGGCATGGACGTAACTGAGAGCAGCCATGACTCTTGCATGAGTGTGATCAGTTGAGTGCTAAAACACCTCTCATGATTAAGAGTGACAGTATATATGATGGTGTGGTAAAGGTTTAAATTCATACTGTGCCGGTTTTACTGGCTAATGCCGAGTAAAACCAACTGCTTGGGTGCAAACATGGTCAGACACTTTCATTTTTGACAATATAACAATTTAATACAAAAACCAAACATTTATTTCTCTCATTTAACATTTCATAAACATATACAGTATATTTATATACTTGTGTTTCTATGAGTGATATAAGTTCACGTCATTAAAAAAAAAACCCAGGTCAAGCAAACTATAACGAAGACAACACAGTCACAGACAAAACATCCTCTTGAAAATGTAAATTGGACATCAGGAGGGTTTACATATATCATAAGTGTGTTACACACAGACAACCGAAAAGTTTATTTAATTTCTTTAAAAAAAGGTCAAATTTGAACTAATTCCAACATCTGAAATTAAAGTATTTTCAGAAACATCGGCTTTCATCCCACAACATTCTTTTATAATACAAACCTATCAAAAAATGATTGTAAAACACAGGTGGCTGACTCATGTTGGCAAAATTTTCAGTTCAAATGTTTGTCACAAACAAGAGGACAACACACTGAAATACTAAGCTTTTGGACGTTCTCACTGGTAGATCATATTGTCTTTAGCTCTGCTCATTCCACTTTTATCCTAAATACCCTGATCAAATCATTTGACAAAAAAAACCAATCAAAAAAGGGGCAACAGAAATCAGAAGATCAAAAGACTGAAAAGCACAACACTTGGAAAATATTTCAATTAAATCAAGCATTACTACCACAACTCTCCGTTCAAAAATAAAATTAATCAAGAAAAACTTATATAACAATAAAGAATGGCTTTAAAAGTACACAATTCCTGCTTGTTAATTATTGCTGTGATTTATTTTTTTTTAATATATATATATATATATTTTGTTTTTGTTTTTTTACAAAAAGAATACAAAACGCCCATACTTAGTACAGGGTAATTTAGGGTGACTCAAAAAAGAATATCAAGTAAGTCATAAACAGACTGTTAAATTGATATTGATCCACATCTACATACATATACACATGCATAGGGTATATATGTACTGAATATGTAGGCAAAGAAAAATAGATTGAATAAAGGGCACCTGAACAGTTTTTAGCCACTGTAACACTGTGTCTGTGCTGTGTAAGTACATCGTTCAATGCAAAAAAACAAACAAAACAAAAACAAAACAAACTTACATATTCCTTAAACAGAAAAGCAAAAATGATTGCATTTATCAGTGAAGCCACCAATGCATATAGAAATTTGTACTCAGTATAAATCTACATAACATATAAGCTTTCCATGAAAAAAAAAGGCCTGTGCTGACATGCAGACACACGATGTGGATTTAAAACTGCGAGTGAGGTTAACACAGACAATGGCGGTGTGCGTGCAACAGCTGAGAATTTAAAAATCAACAAAGCTGCATATCCCTGCAATTTCCTGAGAGCTTGAACAAACAATTGGGGTGATTAGTCTACATGCTATAGGGTAAAATGGCAAAACACACTATTCACCAAAGCCTGAGAAAAAACCAGGAGCATGAGGATAAAAGGCCTTTGTGTGTGAATAAATTTACTTCCTGTGTATGTTTACCAGAGTGTGTTTTTGTGCAGTCTTTTCAAGTGTAGTTCTGTGATTGTGTGCTTTCATATATTTTTATAACTGTGTTCTATCACATATCTACAACGTATGTTGCTGAACTTTGGGCAGTGCTAGCTAGAGAATTCTCTTACAATGGCTGGAATATTGCTAAAATAATCGTTTTTAGTCAGTAGCAATTCCTTGATTTTCCTCCGCTCTGAATCTGCAACCAGACATACTGTATCCTTCTGCCTTTAGCTGGCTTGTGGCAGTGCAAGTTAAGCCATGCAAAGCAAAGGAAGAGTGCTACTCTCAGGAGGAGGAAGGATGAATGAGAAGAGGAGCGGGAGAGCAAAATACAACAAAGAGAAAAAAAAAAGGCCAGAGGACAAATGGAGAAGACTGGCAGAAAAGTCACTCGGTGAATGAGGGGTAGATGGGAATCTCAAAATCGTCGCTGTTGAAGTTGGCGGGCTGGTCCAACATGGACAACACGTCCTGATCAGAAAAGAGACACAAAGAAATGCAGATTTATTCAAAGTAACAGAGATGAGGAGGAAAGTGCCTGAGAGGAGCCGTGTTTTTAATCACGTACAGGAAACATATCTTGCTGGTTGCCCTCAGCATGAGGATGCTGCTCTGTGGTACTCTGAGAGTGCTGCTGGCCCTGCCACTGGGGCCATGCTGCCTCTGCTGCTCGAGAGGGGAACTGAGCCCCTGACTGAGAACCATCTGCGGTAGAGACCAGACGGTGAGAGGACGCTCTGGGAAAATGGAAACACACATATACACAAATATACACAGCTTACCATAACCATTCGTGTTGAGGCTGGCACGGGAATTAATAGGTGGGTAGTTTGCTGCGCTGGTCTGGGTGGGAGCAGCACCTGTGGGCATCTGGCCAAATGAATTAGAGGAGCCACCTGCGAAACCTCCCATGGAAGCAAATGGTGGAGACATTGTCTTTGCTGCCTGGGGAGCCACCTGCTGAGTAGAAGAGATGATACTCAGCTCACGGATTTAAGAGTTGCGTGGAATCCACAAATTGCATTCACTGTTACTTACCAAAATGCACCATGTGTATACTTGAGAGATAGAATACATTGAACATTTACATTACCCGCTGTTGCTTAGAGCCTACTAACTTGCTACAACTCTTAACTGGTACAGTACTTTTAACCGTTTTCTTCTTGGTTGTCTTAGTTGGTTTTGAATGAAAACAGGCTAAAAATGCTATGCTAGTGTATACCTGGTTATTGAACTGTGATCTAGCTCCGACTCCGACTCCGACTCCAGGCCCAGGACCAGGCCATCCTCCTGTCGGTCCACCGTGGAGCGGGCTGCCCGTGTTGGAGGGGGCAACTGACTGTGGGGCTCCGTTCTGACGAGACATCTGAGCCAGCATCTGCCCTGCTGAGTGTGCTGGCTGTTGCATTTGTGGAGTCATACTGACTGGTCTGCATTTAAGAGTGAAAGGGTTCAGAACTGTGTTACCAGCAGGGAGAAAATACAAGTAAAATCTGGGGGGTGGGGGTGGGGTCCACAATCAAATGTGTTAAAAACCCCTTTGGAAACAAAACTGAAATCACTTCTAAAGCATAAGTCAGAACAGGAACGTGACTATAAAAGTCAGAAAAGACAAATACTGAAACTAAATTTTAAAAAGAGCACTTCTGACAAAAGCAACATAAGAAACTATATTTTAAGCCAGCACAACAGACAGTCATTATAGTTATTTAAAACACGGCAGACCGTGGGGAATACTTGACAAAAATTCAATTTTTGTCGAGCAACATCTGTACCCACTTAGAGCACATGTAGGAAACACTCCTAGACACTCTATGTGAACTATACACTGCAGCAGATGGGCCATTGAGGGAGTTGTGAGTATACACTCAACACAAAGACAAAAAGTAGTGCTCTTCGTAGCTTTGATCCACAAAATCTTCAGACATATATACCAGCTGGTAGGATTAATCATGTATAAGTCTACAGCAAGGAGTTTCTATGGCTTCTAACAGCAGCTTTTTAATCTCATTGTCTCCAGATCTCAACTTAAGTTCATTAAAGATTGTGTTTGGCAAAACCACTGAGATCTAGAATTAACAACTTAATCAGATAAGCCAAGGCGATAAATTACAGGCAACTATGAGCGCTGCTGGTTTCTACACTGCGTGTTGTCTGTATAAGAAACATGACTACGCCATTACTGCCTCTGAAAAGGCTTCATTTGATCTGACGATTGTGTGTCGCATAAACAAAACACTGCAGAAGTTTGGGACAACACATCACACATTAGTGGTCATCAAGGTGATGAAGGTTGATATGAGAAATTTTTTAGATGACATATCGCCACAAGGTTGAATTGCTGGAGGCAGAAAGCCAGACAGACACACACACGAACAAAGCATATACTGGACTCATAATATTTCCTACCTGTATGCATCATTGGAGCGACCAACAGGGAAGTTGTTGGCAGGAGGGTAGATCTGGGTCGAGGGGGTGGAAGTGGAAGGCATGACCTTTGTCTGATCAGGACCTTGGAAAAGGGATGGGTAGAGATCTGGCTTCTCAAGGTTCTTGCTGTGGTCTGGTCCTGCCGTTGTCACTGGCTGCACTGGCATCTATGGACCACCAAACTGACCAGTTAGGATTTATGCTCCTAAAACTCTTAAATGTCTAAGCAGTGAAGGACTCCAATTATCATCACCTCATCTAGTGCACTTCCTAAGGCCTTATTGTACTTAAACTGGATACCTCTACAAAGTTAATGTCAAACAATTATTGATCATATTCTTTTTCAAAAACAGCAGTGTAGTGAAACCTATGTATTAGGTGCATATAGATTAAATCAGTGAAAGCTATGGTTCAATCATGTGCCCACAGACAAGCATGGCCTAACCTGTGGAAGGGTGATTGGTCCTGCCTCATACAGGCTGTCTCTTGTTCCGCCTCCGTCCAGCTCTGCTTGCTGCTGCTGCTGCTGCAATTGCCTGGAAAAGGGAAAGCGCGAGCAGCTGTTGATTGGAAGTCTGTTCAAAATAGACTCATTTACACATTTCTCCAACGTTCAGTGAGAAATTGTAAAACACCTGCTGACAAAACAGTTCTCAACCCGCCACCGGTCACCATGGCAACACAACAGAGAACAGAAGAGGAAGGGAGTGCCACACCTCAGCAGAAGTCTTGTTATGAGAATACATACTGTATGTACCGCTACCATGCCACAACACCTGTTAAAAGTATACATTTAAGCATATGTACAACTACCCATCAAACAATTAAACATGCTGCTAATTAGATAACAGCACTATTATTTCAGAGTGACAGGGGAACACTTGCAGAAAGAAGAAGGTAAGAAATTAAAACCAAAAACAGGATTGTAGCTTGCTAGAAACGGCAGATGTCTCCCATGAGGAAGCAGCCCCTGTTCTCCCATGCAGAGGGAGGGTAGTCAGTTCAGGCCTGGTCTCACCTGGTAGGCACCTGTCCCGGGCTAAGCACCATAGGAGTGCCGTTTGGGCTGCTCTGACCCAGAGAGAGGGGCAGGGAACCCCCTGGGGAGGACATGGGAGTGAGGGGGTCCTGTGTTGAGCTTCTACTGCCCCAAAATCAAAAGATGGGTGCAGAGGAGAAGTGTAGGGAGATAAGGATCAGTGTGTGGTTGATGGAAGGGGTTGTGGTGGGGGAGTAAGAGGAACTAGAGATTGAGGGTGAGAGGTAGGCACATGGATCTTTCACCACAGTCACGTTTTGAGATGTCAATGGTTTTGTTGTGTGAGGCATTTTGATAGTGTAATCACGTTATACAGATAAGTCTCAGACATATGACTCACTTGACATTGACATTGGTACAGATGATATATTCAATCTCCTCTGAAAATGGATTCTGGAAGGTGAAGGAGCTGGTTCTCATCCAAATCCACTCTCTTGACTTGGAGCGGAACCGGAACATAACTGACAGAACCTGACCCTTCAGCTTTACCACCTGTGAACATTTACAGTAAATGCACATTAGATATAACAGATTAAAAAGGGGAAAATTGGGCTATGCAGGTGACTGAACAATTCAACTGACAGCACAGACAAGACTATAGACTGCATATAAGGATGGATGATGAGTTTCCACTTCTGATTTATAGCAAACTTATCAAAAAAAGGGCACTTAACACTTGATTTGATCTACCAAAAATGACAAATCATATTAGAGGAAAGCTTATTATATCCATGAGAAGCTGCCACCGCTACCCTTTGCTTTCACATGTCTATAACAACAGATCTTACCATGTTCCTGATTAAAGTCAGTATTTCATAAAAACTGTCTGCCAACGTCAAAAGGCTTTGCACTGTTATTCTTCAGTGTCAGATACATTTTAAATTAACAATGCATGCCTTTTGCTACTATGCAAGCATAAGCATCAGATCGAACTTTGTAACGGCAGATAACAAATCTTCATAAGGACTCGAATCAGGACTGCTGCTAGAGAAACCTGAACAGGATATCCCAATTTCTTCCACTAAAGTACAGTATAACAACAATTACTTGTGAAAAAAATTGGTTAGACAAGAGTACATAGCACGACACGTCAGCGAAACATTCTGACAACACCAAGACAGCCTGTCACAAACAAGATATGTTTCTCATAACCTTTAACAAATCAGATAGCTGTATGTGGGAACCCAGTTACTCAAGTGTATTCAAATGCAGTGGTGTGGTGGAGAAAATAAAAGATAAAAAAAGGTGAAATCTGCTGCCCAAAAATCTGCACACATTCAGACAGCATTACCTGCTGGAAACTGTCTCTCAGTAAGCCTTGGTCTTCTGGGTGGGCAAACTCAAGTATATTCTTCCCCAGTAGTTCCTGTAACACACAACCAGTAACACGGCCTCCATTAGCCCATTTGACATCAACACAAATTACTTACACATAACCTTTTCATCTGTTACATCATCTGGCCACTATCACAGGCCCTAACATTTGCACCAGCTGTGAAGTGTACCTGGGGCTGGTAGCCAACAGCAGCCACACAGCGGTGGTCTACAAAGGTGAACATGCCCTGGCAGTTATGGCGTGAGATGAATTCCACTGGAACGCTGATACTGTTGATGTCTGTGTCACCTGGGCAACAAGTCACCTGAAGGTATTGAGGGGGAAAAGCAAGATAACATTTTTTTACCAAACGTTTCATACAAATATTAAGTCTCTTTATTCTCATTCTCACGTTTAAAATTAGCATGGTTAATAAGGCAAAATCCTCACTGAATCATCCAAGTGCTTTTATGAAACCCTTAAATATTATCAGTATTTTACAACTGATAGTTTACAGGCAAACATGATTTCAAAACACCACACTGTAGTGCAAACAGACATAATCCACTTCAGATAAGACTGGAGAGAGACCATAAAATACTATCTTGGGGTAGATATGCATTTCCAACAGGATTCATGTCTCGACTACCACCAGTACGGGTGGACTGCTGATAGAAAACTTAAACATTGCAATTCATTTGAGATTTATACAAATTTGCAGGTAAGGTAAAAAAGATATACACCAACAATTACATTTCCTCATTTAAATACTTCATATTTAACCTTTTTCACACTTTTGGATTCAATTTAATTGTGATTGTGCAGATAGCTGGTAGAATTCCACAGTACTTACAAATAATTTCATCACTGTAAAGTACACCATAGCAAACTGCAAAAGTGAACACCTCTACAAACAATGCATCAATCAAACCTGTAATCTTCCGATGGCAACTAGACAGTAGCGACTCCCCTGAGTGTTGTCTGCTTCCCCATCTGTTAATGTTACTCCTAAAAAACATGGAAATGCTTTAAGTATGGCCAAGTATACATCTTTTTTTTAATTTATTTTGAATCATACCAAGATCTAAACAATATCATAATGCAAGTGCAAGAGAAAGCTTTCTGTGTCAGCATTACTTGTTTTACCTGCAGGGGGCCAGGACTTAATGTATCCTGTACAGTGGACCACTACATACTGGGGTTCCCCTTCCTTTGCTGCACCCAAACCATTCCTTAATTGAAGTAAAAAATAAAAAATAATAATAATAATAAAATAGTAAAAGGCTACAAAGTCTGCATTTTTAAAATGCCAATGATCCAAGATCATTTCTCTACTATCCTGCCTCTGGTTCTGAGCAGTAATCTTAAAGCACAAAAGTGGGTTGGATTTGCTCACCTGTTTCTATTCCTAAGGAAATTCAGTCTGTTCATTGACAAAGGCTCCACTGGACATGAGCCACATCTGTAAATATAACCAAGGCACCGCATGAGCAAATGCTGCATTCAAGCACATACATTAATATAATGGAGTGGAAAGTTGACTACAGTAAGAATCAGACCTCATTCTGCAGATGAATGATCGACGGGCCCCCATAGTCATTCTGGCTGAGGACTGCTGGCTTTCCTTCTTCACGGTTCCTGTCTTCAAGTCCAACATCCTCCCTTTCAAGGCCAACGAGAAACAGAGTTGAAACAACCCAGAGGCACTTCCAATATTTCTTCAACGGAGACATGCTTTGGAGTTACTAGTAATAATCTTGTGTGTGTTTTGTACCCGTGTTGTTATTCTCTGCAGTAGAGAGCTGCTCCCTCAGCTTTTCTGTGTCATCTGGGTGGAGCTGATCATACAAGGAGGAGCCGAGCCATTCGGACTGTGATTGGTTGAGGACGGGTGTCAGGGAGTCAGAGACGTACACAATGCGGCCAGTCTCACATGACACTACAAAGAGGAAACCATCAGCTGCCTCCAGGATGAGGTGCTTCAGCTCCTACAATCAGATGAAATCAAAGTCAACCAAAGCATTGACGATAAGAGGGCTATGATGACATGTTAATCTCAAAAGGCTTTAAGTGCATACATAGAGCACTTACCCCGTCCCCTCCCCCAATATGCAATTTACATCATCTCCCCACCCAATCCTATAGCTTATATACCCAATACAGTTCCACAAATCTTGTTTTTGAATAATCTACTACTTGTTTAATGATCTAGTACAAAACAGTGGTGGAAGTGTGGCAAAAGAATGCATGGTATGTCTTGACTTTAGAAACTTAACATTACACTGAAAATGTGGGGATAAAAGTTGCTTCCTTTTAGCTACCGGGTGTCAAAACTTGCTGGCTGTTGATGATAGATAAGCACTGTGGCAACATCATGGCAAATGTTAAGATTTGAACACTAAATGACTGGCTGGCTGGCTGACTGACTGACTTCTACAAAATAAGTAATGTTTGGGAAGCTCTTTTTTCCCCCCACTGTGGCCTTCTTTTGAAACATGTGCACCTCCCTCAATTTATGCACATTTCTCTGCCGTTTATACCTGGTCAGTGAGAAAGGAAGGTTTGTATGACCCATCTGCATTGGTGTTTCCACTGCCTCTCAGAGACTTCATATGGGACACAGCCATTCGTAGGATGGTTAGTTTGTCTGGTTTCCTCGCTAGTGCGCTGCATGTGGGCACCATGTCTGACAATTCTGTGATGTAGGCGGTCATCTTGTTCCGCCTTCGTCTCTCAATCTCACTGTGGTTCTCCCTGGATTGAGGAAGCGAGGGAGGAAGGCACAGGTAGAGAGGATAGGTGGGATCGAGATGGGGGAAACAGACGGGCAGGTGGACAACATGGAGTAGAGTTTATAGTTAAAGCTGCAATGTATGTATGTATGTAATTTGGGAAGAAGATGTGGGAATGAGATAAGATGACAATAATAGATGCACAAAACAATAACATGTAGTCAATGATCTGTAAAAATGATAGTGAAAAAGCAAGAAAGTCTGGCCTCTCAAAGCCAGTTGGTGTGACAAAAGAGAGCAAGTGCAGACAGAGAAAGACCTTTCAGATAACCTGAAGGGGGGAGAGAAAAGAGACAGGAAAGACAGTTGAAAGGGATTACCAAGTTTAAAAGGTCCCTGACTCGCATGTGATATAGCAGTTAGTGACCCATAACACAGTGGTGGGTGTAAGAGCGACAACCAGTTGCCTCAGGGAAAGAAGCATAACATTCTGACAGAGGCATAAAGCAGTAAAATACACCGGTACTTCTGTGCTGTCAAAATGACAATGTGCTGGGGTCCCAGCCGGACCGGATAGTTTGATCAGTGCATTCAATATTGATACAAGCAGGAGGGGGAGCCTTCCACAGTGGTAGAGGCCATACCTGGCTAGTTTTTCCTTATCTGCAAAACTTTGATCTTCTTCCAAAAACCTGGAAATGAAACCAACCCACTAAAACACAGGCCCAAAAATCACTACCAAAATAAAGAGGAGTGTTAAAAGTGGAGATAAACTTTGAAAAGGAGAGGGACAGCAGCGTTGGCTAACCGTTGACTCAGGCAGCATTGCTCCCCTAAACACACACACACACACACACACACATCCATCCATTTCCCTTGGGGTTTTCATCCTACCTGGCAAAGCGCTCTTTGTCATTGTTGGAGCCTCCTGTGTCGTCATCACACCTACACAGAGAACAGAATGCGCAGCTTGTTATCTCAGCAGCGGCGACAGCTCAAACACCTGCTATCGCACCTCGTCGTGCTCAATACAACACGAGGGCAATGTACCTGAACAACTTGCTTCCTTCGTCATCATCAAAGTCCAGGCTGCGATACAAAAAAAAAGAGAGACACATGAGTAGCTCCACAGTTATCCTGGCCAAAAACTGGAACGCCGTGGTCAGAACTAAAGTACACCAGGTAGCACACACATAGGCAAATGATGCCACATGAGCAGAACACTTACGCGGCTCGTCTCTTGGTGGGCCCTTTTGGTACTACAGCAGCGCCACTTGCTTGGGTCCCACTTGCCCCCATACCCAGATTTGGGTCTTGCAAATCTATTAATAACACAGAGGCACAGAGAGACTCCAATGTAATAGAAATGACAGGCGATTTCTTGCTGTACATCGAGCACTGAATGGAAAACCAGACCATTCGCCGATGCCCACACGAGCACGCTTGACGACGGATTCGAGTCTAGAACTTTGGGATAAGTGTTAAGCCAGCTAACATACTCATGAACTCCTTTCTTTTTCAATGTGAGAGCGAGTTAAGGCAGCCACGAATCCGGGCTGACGGCACGGCCACACGATTTAAGTCTCGTGAACCGTGTGAACCGAGCCTGCAAACCGCAAGTTGGCAGTCGGCTAACACAGATTTTACGCAGCGTCTAACCTCATTTAATCGTGCACAGAATATATACTAAGCTGCTAATCTAGTTTCTGTGAACAGGCTGGCACGTTAGCAAACTACCACTTATGCAATCCGCCAGAGTTGCTGTGGCATTAGCTCCGCTCCTGCGCTAACTTAGCCGCCGCTGTCACGCTATCCCCGAGCAAGTGTTCGCTATAGCTGTGTGACAAAAAAAAAAAGAAGCTCAGAAAACAATGAACAGCCGCGGCGTAACAAGCCGAGTCGTGCGCAAGCGTTACTTCTGCGGCACTTTACCTTGGTTTGAAGAGGACATATCCGTGTGGAATAACATAAACAAACTACTTGGGCTGAGGGAGAGAGAAAAAAAATACACGCAAACCCTCACCCCTCCCCCTTACTAGCTAGCTAGCTAGCTAGCTAGAGGCTAACCAGTTCTCTGGCAATTTCCCTCACGTCTGCGCCTTCACTCTGACCAACAAACGCGCAGTGCCATGGTCGGGGATGTGCCGGGGCGACCCGACGATACGAAACTAACACAAAATAGCGCCTTTTCTCCACCCGAGAGCCCTTTCCTGTTTTTCTTTTTCCCGGTTTAAACCCCCTTTCTGTTTAAGATGGCGTTTCAGGCTAGCAGGGCGCAAGCTGTCCACAGTGTTTTGTTTTCTCCTCTTTCCATTGGACGTCACTCAAGCCGGATACAAATTACGTCAAATGTTGGGAAATCCATGTTTGGCTCCGCCCGGCCGGTGGAGGCGGCGGCGGAGGCGGCGCAGGCGGGAGCTGCAGAGCCGCAGAGATGGAGGGTCAAAGCAATAACAAAACATGTTTATGATTGTGCGTCAGGCAGATAGACGGGATATGTGTTGCAAATCATCCGATTTAATCCTTCCTTGTCAAAAAGAGCATTTCAGAAATCAACAATTGCATTCTTCATGTCCACAACTGCCATTTCAGGTATCTCAAATGTCATTCTTCTCATGACTAATGACATACGTAAATATGGGTTTCTGTGGCAACATTAAATAGGCAGACTGGATATGCGCAGTTCATTTCTTCCTCGTCAAAACGTACATTTCAGATATCCACAAAGACATTCCTTATATCTGCGGCTATGATGTCAGATATCCACAACTTTATACGTCTCCCTCTAAAACAAATGACGTCACACCCCATTGATGTGTACGGGGTGTCTCAGTACATACCTCTAATTCAGTTGTAGATATCTCAAACTGGAACTGCAGATATCTGCAGCTGAATTTAATATATCTGTAAGTCCTGTTTGATACATCTACAACAAAATTTAGATGAGTCATAATTCCAGTTCAAGATATCTTCAATTCCCCTCAGTTAAAGATATCGAAATTTCCCTTCTCAGATATCTTCATGTAGGTTTTGACAAGTCAAAACAGCACTGGAGATATGAAGTTGTGGATATCTGAATCATGGATGTGGACAGGAGGAAATTTCTGAAATGTTACAAATCCAGCTATCAGACATTAAAGAATATGGCCTTAGGTTTAGGATGTGTGATGAGTTGAATGTGTTTTTCAATTACGTCATTGCAGATATCTGTGAAATGTCGAAATGTAATTACGACTAGTCAAAATTGTATTGTTGTTATCTTTAATGTTAATTCTTGACTGTCAAATTTAGGCGTTAAATATTAAAACTTAGATCAATCTTATTTGTTTCGACACAAAAACTGCACAGTCCTCAAAGAAATCCGTTACAGACATGATCAAAGCATCACACGCTTTTGTGAATGGATATTCCAAAGGCTCAAAGTAATAGGAAGCATGAATAGTTTGTGTATCTTTATTATGTGCTAATACTCAGTGCATTCACCTTGTTATAGTGTAGAAAAAATGCCTCTTCTTCCTGTCCATGTTTTAATGATATCTGCCACTGAAACCATTAAACTATCAAAATGTTCAGCTTTTGCAGGACATGTATTCTTTCCTTCAAACTTTTTAATAACTTTAAATGTTTAACAATATTACAATTTCTCCAAAAATGTGCCATTCAAATGAATTGACATGCTTTGATGTTGGTAATTCATTTTATACTTAAAAATATTCAGCTTTCTTAAGCTACGGCACAAAAGACATTTATGTTTCACTTGAGATTAATTCTACCTTTTCACATTGTTTCAGCAATTTTCAGCATTGCTTCAGCGATTCAATTGAGCATTGCTGCATTTACACACACATTTTTGCAATAAATGCTATTTCTACTCGTTACTTAAAAACCCACCAAATTTGTCCCTTCATTGACTCAAGAAGTCTTATAATGTCCAAGCAGTGTTGGAAGTATTGAGAATGCAGAACAGAGATGGATGAAGTACAGAACATTATTCGTGAAAATATTTTCCCTGTCTGAGCGACTACTAAATATTCATCACAAAAGTTACTTGGGTCAAAGCTCATGAAGTTTAATCCCACAAATGTCTATGTCCAATGAGTTAAAGTAGAATTTGCTTGTAAACTAAAGAAATATGTCATTTGAGAGTATGATTGGAATAAAGGTAAAATAAGGTAATATGGTTGTTTTCTGTTTGAATTTCCACATTGTCTTTCGACTTTTGTTACTTTTTCAACTTAAAAATGTGTCGAAAGGTGATTTCAGTGAGGAACTAACATTAATTGCAGTGTTATTCGGCAGTTTGAGGCAAATATGGTGAAACAGAATGAAGTTCCTTTATTTTAAGTGTCATGGAATAAAATGTGTACCACTAGAATGTACTAAAAAAATAAAAAATAATCGTGAAAGCATTTTACACCAGTTCCTCAAATAAATAAATCAGTACAGTAATTAAGTAAACCAGTAATATTTCAATTTTCACATACTTATGGTTCAAGTTACGGAGCTCTATTCATAATTTTACAGAGATTTTCAGAGTAAAAGCAGTAACGTTTCAAGAACTGAGAATAGTCCCTGCAAAGATGTGCATGAACTTGTTTTTTTTGTAGCTCGTATCAGTGGATTTTAACTACTTTATAATGGCCCTCTGTTGTGTACATTAATCTATGACAATACATTATATTTCATAATCTGCTTATACTTCATAGCCAGATTGTTAGTTATGTCAGATGGGAGTTTTAAGGAACAAAATCATATATCATCTGGGTCATTGGTGTAATGTTTTGTTTGGACATGATTACTCCTGTGTGACATCCCACATGAGGCTTAGACAAAGAGGAATGCAGCAGGATTGTCATTGTGATTCATGATTTTTGCTTTTATTATTTATAACAATACTTAGGCATGATTAAACCAAAAAAAATAATAATAATAACACTGTAATCAGGACACAGCTGTTTCTTCTGCATCGCTGGGGAAGAGAGGTTGCTGGTTGGTCAGGTTAGTAAAAACAAACATGTTGGTAGTGCTGGGATGACGGGTATGTTTGGAAGGAAGGTCATCTACAAGAACAATCAGAAGAGGAGCAAAGTGAGTGTTGAGGGAGGGCATGCTCGTCTTGAGGTTGGCTCCGTGACATGAGGCAGAGACAGAAAAGAACAGCAGAAGAGAGGAGAGAGCATCCCATACATTACAGATAAGGCACTTGACAAAAAAAAAAAAATTAAAGCATAACAATTAAACTGCGACAAATCTTTTCATGAATTCTTCTTAAGTCTCAAAGCTCAAACACTGATCCACTAGAGGTCTCTTTCAGTGTATCTTGGTGTATCAAATAACATTCTTGTAAACCAGTTTTATACAGAAAAAAAAAAATCAAACCTAAAATCATTCATTCAGATCAACGCTTTAGAGTCTCACCCGGGATAACATCAAGGCTATTAGGCGGCGGTCTGAAGGGCTCTAATCGCCGGGCTCGCGCTTCGAGGAGGATTAATTGCAGAGTTTCCACACCTGCCGATCAAACGTGGCTTCCTGGTTGGCCTCG
>CAAKHG010022190.1:0-10345 GCA_901007715.1 Dactylopterus volitans
TTTGCCATCTAATAAGTCTTATGTTGAGTCTTTTTGATAGATTGATTTTTGTTGATGTATTTTAATGTAATTTGTGACGCTGCTGAAACTGTATTCGGGTTGCATTGTATCAGGCGTATACCCTAATATTTTGGCGCCCCCATGCACATGAGTGCGACGACCGGAATATTAGGGACACCTCTCAGTGTGACCCTGTTCGGTTCCACAACGGCACAAATCGCAGTCCCAATGATGAGCAATAAAACACGCCAGTGCCTGTCTCAAATACGTTCACTAAAAATTCAACATAAACTCCCCCCTGAAGGGAGAATTTATTGCAGGGCTGTTACTTTATATATTCTATGGTGAACATAATCATATGGTCATAACCCAACGCTTGATCGCTGTATATTTCTATTGCCTCCATCTAACCTTAACCAAGAATATTGTTCAATTCTGATTTTTCTTTTTTTTTTTAACGGATTTCAAAGGCATCGCCGCCGCCTTCGCTGTTTACACTCACATTCTCAGTGAGTCAGAGATTCCCAGCTGCGTCCCAGCGAACCCAAAAACACTGCTGGGTGACGCACCGTCCACGCACGATATCTGCATGCCTCCGGAAAAGCAAAAGGTGTGCATGCGCCGCCCTTCCAATCGCTTGATCCTTATTGCTCCTCTGGAGGCTGTGTGACACACTTTGTCCCAGAAGGAATGTCGGACGCTGCCGGCAGCGGCCATTGTGAAACATGGTCATGAGAGGACCTGTTTATCAGCCCTTGGAGAACAAGGAGGGCAGTGTTTAAAGGGACAGTGCGGCAAATTATTTAGCACTTCCATTTAATTAGGGACACACGGATGAAGGAGGCCGACTAAAAAAAGAACAAGGGACGGCAACATTTGGTCTCCACTGGCAACAAAATTTGGAATATCACGCCGAAGGCAACCAAAAGGGGAGTTGTTCTCCACCTGACTTTTTGGCTGACTGAAACCGGCCTTTCATGAAATGATTTCCATATTGCAGGGCCAAGCAAGATATTGGATATTTTGCATGCCATCCCAATAAACCAAATGTTTTTCATGGTTTACACAGAAACCACAAAAGAAAGGTATGAATCAAGAACAGGGCCGGGCACGCACCATTTCATTCCAGCAACTGGGATGGGAATAAATAAACTTAGCTAAACATGTGGAAATGTAATCGTGGCAGCGGGTTGCTGGCTCTGGGGTCCTGCCCGGGGAGTCAGCGCACCTGATTCAAATGAGCGGAGGAGCTCGATGAGACGTCCCCATCCCGCGGCCCGGCGACGGGACCCGCAGCCGGCTCATCACCCCCCTCTGGTGGTTAGAAGTGGGGAACTACAGCATGCGCATATCCACATAGCTCAGTGCTCGTGGAAAAGGACTTAATGTGTCTCACTGGTTGTTTTGAGGGGGTTAAAAAATAAAAAAAACAACGAATGGAGAGGTTTTTTTGCTGCGTTTGCATCGGTCACACGCAGTCGCACCCAGTTAGCGGCGTACACTTCATGATAGACGAACTAATGCCAACGCTGGATCGTCAACCGCTGACGCGGGTGTTCAACCGTGATACTTAACGCGGCAACAAAAGAGGGCTGAGTTCAAGAATCACTATGGAAACGTCAAACTTGTTTTTGACATTCAAAGATTTTCTCCCTGACAACGCTACTAAAGATAATAATAATAATAATGCTTTTGTGTTTAAGGCCATAAACAGCAAGCCCCTTTCATATTTCGGTTTTTCAGAAAAACTGAAAACCCTAACTTGTTTTGATTTGGAGTAAAAAAAAAAAAAAAAATTTTAGGCACATTTATTTTTAATTTGGAATAACGTTAGAGCGTCTTTTCAGTTTTTTGGGGTTTTTTTTCAACTATCAAACTCTGTGGTTTGCTCTGATGTAACACATCACAGAGCGCGTGACGTCAGACAGTTCGTCACGGCCTGGTCGCCACGGTGACGAGTCTATCCAAACGGCAAAGTTTAGCATTAGCCAAACACCGCGGCCTGTCTGTTCGTTTTGACTGCGCAGTTTTGGGTTTGTTTGGTGTGTTTTTTTTTAAGAATAGCTAAATATGATTAAAAAAAAAAATTTGAAATTTTTCTGAATGGAGGAATAAATGTGATTAAAAAGCTGAACATTCTTATAGCTGAATGGAGTCTGGAACTGATAAACTTATTTTAGTCTGATAATTATTGAAAACAAATGAGAATCTACCAGGGGGTAACTGACCATGTGGTGACCTCCTTTTATTACTATTTTTTTTTTTATCAACGCTCCCTGGCACCTGTCAAAAAGTCGGGACGCATTTGAAGCAGCCATCAAGTAATTAATGTTCCTGAAAGTTCACGGCCTCATTTCTCTTATCAGGGTTTGTGTGCTGAACACACCAAGAGTTGATAACAGCGCGTTTTCAGGGCAATTACATGACCAATTAAGTCATCAAATGTTTATTTATGCCAAAAAAAAAAACGCTCTCAAATGGCCGATCCCGATTGTTTTCCCGATAACAAGGTTTTCCGCTCGCTTTCAGCCGAGTGGGCTTGTTGTGATCGTGATCATTTATGTGTTTTGTATTCTTGTATTGACAGCCCTCCTCTGCAGTGGCAATCGGTGTGTGTGTGTGTGTGTGTGTGAGTGTGTGTGTGTGTGTGAGATGAGCTGCAGGTGTGTGGGCGCTGCATAACTGCTCATGTGACCGGCTTGCTGCGGCCTGACTGGCTGGCTGGAAGCACCACCTGATGCCAGCCTTCTTGCTCTTGCCATTCCCAAACTTGCCAGCATTCGGTGTAGCGCGTTCGCCCACATTCACTGTTGGCGATAACCTGTAGCAGCCTAGAGTTGTTTTTTTTTGGAGATTTCGGTTTTGTAGATGTTGTGACTAACAATTAGAGAACTAGCCATGGCCTATTGTAAACAGGTGTAAATAATTTGTGCACTTGGATTTTGTAGCAGCAAAGTAGGAGGGGGAAGCCATTTGTTTTCTGTCCCATTTTTCTCCTGTTTTTGGGAGTTAGGTTATCCTTTAAAAGGGAAGTTAGGGACCTTGGTGGTAGTTTTGTTTATTTTGGCACGGCTCACCTCTGAATACAATAAACTGCTAATCTCGTGTGATCTTTGACCTCGAGGTTTGCTGGTTTTCCTTGAGAGTCGGAAGAGCGGGGACACTATTGTTCCCCTCGGCTGTAGAGCCAGTAGCCTCGAAGCGCGTGCACGCATTTCAACTTGTTTTTCTGGGGGGGGAAATATTAATAAACGTCCTTTAACAGCTGAGCGTTCCGACCGGTAGGCCGCTTTTTGAAGACGAGGACGAACAGGAGGGAAAATAATCCGCATTTGATGGACTCCTTTCGCAGGCGGTTCCCACATGACATGCAGCTTCAGATGGCTTTTTCTCCCCCCCACCCCCCCCTTTTTTTTTTGGCTCCCCCGAAAAACCAGCAGTTTTAAATACAATAAAATGGCGCTGTGGATACGCCAGTGAGATCTGACAGAGAGCGCCAGAGCGGCAGATGTTACGTGAGCGCTGGCGGGCAGACAGAGGCCTCTCTGTGACGCCCGCCACCCTCTCGGAACCCCCCCAACCCACCCCCATCCCCCGGCGCAAATCCGCATGCATCAGTGCTTCGCGCATATTTTTCTAATCCTTCAATTAATGTTCGAAGCATGGAAATGTTGTTTACCGCACTTTTTCTTCTTTTTTTTTTCACCCCGTGGGGACTGAGTCATGTAAGCGATTCTGTCCGCCTGCCAAGGTTGACAAAACGCGTCCCAAATGTGGAACAGATAGCAAGTGGACTCCAGAGGACGGTTGCGATTTTGCAGCATAACAGCGGAGGCTCGGTGGGGGGGTGTTTGGTTCGGCTCGGTGGCTTTGCCGTAACTAGTCCGCAACTAGTCGGGCGTCAACCCGAAGCAGACTTGCTAAGCTAACATTACTTGAAGTGATGCTTGAGGATATTCCGATCTTGGAAAGCCCATTTTTTTGTTACTCCGAGCTGATGGGATCGGCTTTCAAGATGGCTGCCCTTTTAACAGTTTTACGCAGTTCAAATCCCTGCTTACTAACCCTGCTTGTTGGGTTTTTTTTTTTAATCTTTGTTGTTATCTCCCTGTTTGTAATCTGTCTCGTCTTGTAATCTTAATTTCATGTATCACGTCCCGCCTTCTGTGATTCCGCACATTTCCTTGCATGTCACTTTTAAACTCGCCGTCACTGCCAATGAGGGCAAACTCATGTCGGAATCATTTTGTTTTCATTCGAAATTGACACACATCAGCAAACACCTTTGACCAGATTGATCTATAAAAAGTTTGAGAAGGTAAACACTTTACCTATCAGGAGTAAAACCACATTAGCTCAGTCATCCCGTGAGAAGAGATTGAAAAAAATATTTGACTCCAACTTTCTGGGCAACAGTGTACAAATAAAGGTTTGTTGCTTGGGTTGCAAAGTCTGAAATCTCCGGTTAAGTCAACGCTTTTCTGTGGGTGTAATTATGAAGCAGCACCACGTGTTCCCGATATCATCCGGCGGTTCTAATTTGGAGATAATGCAAAGCTGGCTGATCCGCCCCAGCTTAGTAAAGCTAAATTAGCCACTGCTAAAACAGCAAAGGGAATTTACCTGGCGGCGCCGTTCCACCACACGGCACCGGCTCGACCCGCCTCTGGTATCAGGTGTTTCTCCGTTGGAGGGCGGTTCCGCCTCCGTGTGTCGCTGGTCGCCATAGCGATGCCGAACCCCAACCGCTGGAGAAGAAGCAGACACAAGGTTGACGTTGTTGAGGCTATATGCACTCGCGACACTCGCTCACCAATCAGGGGTCGGCAGTGTTTTCACGCCACCTTTTAGTACCGAATTGTACCTGATCCGGCCATTTTTTGGAACCCCAGGAGCGATGCTACTAAAAAAAAGTGGTACATTTTTCAGGTACAGGTACATTTCTCCTCATGGAAAACCAAAAAGGTTGAGTGGAGTAGAGTAGAAGTACCACGTGGTGGAAAAGCAACATATGTGGCCAAAAATGAGAGCAGCAGTCAAAAAAACTGAAACTAAATCAAGAAATTTAAGACGATAACATGAAAGAGCTTCGCGGCCTGTTCTGACCCCTAGCTAAAGCCCACCGATGAAGTATTACTGCCAAAATATGAAATAATGTTGAGGTATAAGTACCATATGCTGCTTACTGCTAGCGCAGGCCCACATATTTGGAAAGGTCATAAATAGACAGATCTCATTAGGGATAAAATGCGTTGAATTACCTATTTAAATCAAGAATGGGAATTCAGAATATAACAAGAACGGCTTAACTTTGTTTTCACATTTCCCACATTTCTGTGGGGCAGTTGCTTCAAATGTTTTTTGTTTTTTTTTTTTGCAGTACCTGCGTCACTGAGGCGGACGGAGTGACGTCATCACGTCGCGGTCACGTGACCGCTGGCGCACCGGCGCACGGGCAGCGGCTCGGCGTTATTCCACGCCGTCGTGACAAAGCGAGAATCTCCGCGTCGAGGAGGAAGCGCCCGGGAGAGTGTGTGTGTGGCAACGCAGCGCGGAAACACAATGGACGGCAGAGGCTTCGGTTCTGGTAAACACACGCCGGGTGCTAACTAACCCCCTCACGCACACACGTTATTTAGCCGAACCGCAGTTTCTCCCCGGGTTCCCCCCGTGCTAGCGACCAGCTAAACCCACGCACGTCGACGCTAGCTTGGGCGCTGCGCGATGCTAGCCCGCTAGCCGAGCGACCAGCGCGAAGCAAAATGGCGCTGCTCGTTACGTATATATATATATATTTATATATATATATAGTTTTGGTTTTTTTTACCGTCTGCCCCGTTTAAAAACGTCTTTCCGCCACGCGTCTCTGCGGGTTAAGCCTGGCAGCGGCGCGCAGGTTATCCCGTCCGCCCTCGGGGCTGCTAAACGTGCTAGCATGCTACGCACGGATGGTGGCGGCGGTCCATTGTTAACGCGGCGCCTGGGGTGTGTTGGGTCCTCGCAGGCTGGATGCGGGCGAGCCTGCCGCTCCCGCCCGCTTACTAGCATCACGTTAAGAGTATGTATTGTGTCCTGAACCACGTCGCTGGCAGTGTCGCGTCCCCAGAAACTGTGTCGGACTCACTGTTTCCAGCGTGCGTCCGAAGGGGGGTTGTGGGGGAGTCTGGCGATGCCCGCGGCTCCCAGCAATTGCGCCGCAGTGGATCCACGCAGCCTCGCCGGGTAACGCAGGAAGAACCGCGGCTGGAATTGCCCCGCGTTTTGACGCCAATCTTTCTCTTCTTTTTTTTTCCAGGTTACTCCAGCTGGGGAGGAGGAGGCTCGGGCAGCAGAGGTGATTATCCGGCGCCGAGATTTGCTCTTTCGGTTTTGCGCCGAGGCCGAGTCCGCCCCGCGGCCGGTCCGCCCCGCGGCCGGTCCGCCCCGCGCCTCGCCCCGCTTCTCCCCTAACTTTGATCGATTTGTCCTCCCGGCGACGCAGCGGCGTTTGTGTCGGTTTCGGCTCAAGCTGGCGAATGTTTTAATTTTTTTATGGGGGTTGTTTCCTCAGATCGGGAGAATCGTAGTCAAAGACATACTTGGATTTATATCTTTATGTTGTGACCCGCTGTTTGGTGATTCCCTGAGCTCACGTTGATTCACCCATTTTCATCATCTTTGAGGGGAAATGTCACCAGCCATTTTATTATTATGTCTAGGGATGTCAAAAATGTAGCATTTGAGCAATAAAATGGCACAAAAAATGGCGGTGGACACTAAATCAAAAGCTTAAGCAATTTAAGTGCTTTAGAAATTAATCAATGTAAGCAATTAATGAACAGTGCCACATTGGGATGCATGAACAACCCCCGAATTGCTATTCTGGGACAGTTGTACTATGCTTGTACGTTAAATGCAACTTGGTTTTTTTTATTCCTGGTCTTGATTCAAAAGTAGGTAATTAATAGAATAGAATGCCTTTTTATTGTCACTATACACAGGTACAATGAGATTAAAAGCAGCTTCAGTTTCGGTGCAAAACAGTGTAAAACTACGCAAGTAAAAAAGGCTGGGGGGGTGTGAGGAGGTTAATGTGCACAGTCGAGCCCTGAGAACGGTTCTATGTACAATATGTCATGTTAATTGACAATTATCATTATAATCAATTATAATTACAGATACTTTTGTAAACACTAGTAAAACCAAAGGTGCTAGGCTGCAAAGTAAAATGATGGACCCAAGTGAACGCTTTCAATTCTTTGCCATATTAGGTTCTGGGAACTTTGACCTGTATGGGGGAGGTTATAAGGACTCCATGTCTGGGCTCGGGGGTTATGGAGGTGGAGGCGGCGGCGGTGGAGGAGGAGGAGGCGGCGGCGGCGGCCACATGAAGAGGGGCCTCTCCGGGGGATCCCTCCTCTCATCCACAAGCACACACGCAGACGCGGTCATTGCAAAGATCAACCAGCGCTTGGACATGCTCACTCAGCTGGGGGGAGGTGCGAAGGGTGGTCGCGGTGACAGGTAAGACCCACTCTGCTCTCTGCTCCATGCCATCTTCATCTGTGATCCCACACACGCACACACACACACACATCCCATTGAGAGTGTTAAGTGTCTCCAATGGTGTCTGTCTTGTTTAAAAGACATGCCTGGACCCAATCAGTTGAGCACTGCTTGTTTTGGGGTGGTTGTTTTTTTTTGTAATGTATTTTTGGAGGAACTTCAGTCAATTTCTTGGGCTTCTCATTTTTCTCTGATATAAATAGATGGCCAGGAGTCTAATTCTAGTGGTAACATGAGAAAGCTGAGCAGGTCTTGTCCAAGTTTTTGATTCTGAAGTGACCCTGTTGTTGACCTGAATTCTCTCTAAAAAAAAAAAAAGACTAAAAAAAACATGTGTGCAACATTTTGAACGCTATTGAAGTTAGTTGGTTTTGGTTAGTTGTTTTTAAAGCGGGGCCATTTGGCCAGTGATTTACTTTACTGCACATTCAGGCCTGGTGAAAGTGTGTGTGTATACCTCCAATTGCAAAGAAGGCGTGAGTTGCCCCTTGGCTGCGTTTGAATGCCCCGGCACCCGAGGGAGCTTTGCTCGCTCTCCATTTGCTGTCTCCTCGTTTGTCTTTGGAAGAAAATGTTGTCTCCATCCAAAACTCTCGATTTTCATGAAAATGCATGGCCTCCTGTTGGAATTACATGTACAGACCATCATTTCCATTATGTATGAGACTGGCATCCTGACATACCGGGCCAGTGCTTCCTTCCTTCCCTAACACATGTGCCTTTTTTGTCTCAACTTTTGTTTTTACTTATTCACACACTGTTTTTCCCATCCATGTGACCTAACCCTACATTCTGGCTTAAGGTTACACATGAAAGACAAGTGTACAGGTGTTGACCTGATGTTACCATGTCAAGCTGAAATGATACCTGAAGGCTATCTGTTGTGTGCACAAGAACACTCCCACTCCTGGGAAAAATAATGCCCAGTTTATATTTACACTCTAATCCAGTCACTTCACCTTTTGCATCTGTCTAAAGATTGGTTACAATGGACCATGTTGATGTCAATGTGGGGTTCCAATCCTTAAAGGAGTGGTAGTTCAAAGAAACTACATTTCCCATCCTCTGCGAGATACTATTAAACCTCCACCGAAAACGTGGTTGGATGAGTTTTTGTACACGTAATGAATCAGTATTCTGCTAAGAAAAAAAAATACCGCAAGCAGAGTGATATCTTGTATTGGATCATCAATTTCTGATCTCATGTGGTTTATGAAATAAAGCTGGGAGTGACCCAATAAAAAAAATGGAGAAAGCAAAATCATGGAGGAGAAGGAATAGCAGGTGGAGAAATCCATACCTGACCGCCCTCCCTGCCTCCCTTGCTCTCTGCTCTTCTCTATCACCCCTCTCATTCCCTCCCTCCCGCAGGTTTGACCAGTACGAGTCTTTCGACTCGCGCTCCTCGGCTCTCTCCTCCCGAGATCTCTACAGATCTGGCGGCAGTAGCTATGGTTATGGCGATGGCCGTGGGGACAACATGCTGTTGGGTCAGCGAGGAGGCTCAGGCTTCGGAGGGGGAATGGGGCTAGGGGGAGGAGGAGGCTTCGACAGCCCCTCCTCTTCCTATGGAGTCGCTAAAATGCGACAGAATATGAGGGAGTCTTTCACCAGTGGCCAGGGAGGAGGCTCTGGAGGTGGAGGATGGGCTGGAGCAGGCCGACGTTCCCCCAGAAGGGGTGGAAGTGCTGGGGGTCGAGGAGCTGGTGGAGGGTTTGGAGGCCGCAGGTCAGACCCCACCCCATTGGGCGGAGGTGGTCGGGGCAGCGGTAGCGGTGGCCTGTCCCACCGTGGCCACTCTCCAGGAGGTGGTAGAGGCAAGCTCCCATCCCTCCTGTCCAACCGCATGTACCCTGAGAGTGGGGGTTTCCACCAGGGCTCCGCTCAAGGGCCTCACGACTTTCCTGGGAGGCATTTTGGAGGGGGCCCACGGGCCGGCCGCCAGCGAGGCCGCAAGAGACCCCTCAACAAAGTAAGTACCTCCAGCCAAATTAGGAAGCCCTCCTCAGACACTGGGCAAAAGTTTAAGCCCTTTCTGATTCCCTCCTTTTTTTGTATCATC
Source organism: Dactylopterus volitans (assembly GCA_901007715.1). NCBI lineage: Eukaryota > Metazoa > Chordata > Actinopteri > Syngnathiformes > Dactylopteridae > Dactylopterus > Dactylopterus volitans. The sequence continues at coordinate 9,608 of CAAKHG010022190.1, forward strand.
AACCAACTGGCAAGTCAGCCTCACGCGCTAGTGCCTGCTATGTGCCGTCCACAGGAATTTGTCACCCCCCCCCAAAAAAAAATAAGATCCCCGACATACATTTGACACATCACTTGGCCTTCCATCGCCGCCCCGCCTTTATTCAGTGTGATCAGAAGTGCCTCATGGAACTTGGCTGCCCCCTTTTTCCCGACTAATGGCAGGATACACTTCCCCCCTCCCCTACTCTTTGTCTTTGTTTACCTGTGCCAATGTCAGATTATTTGACTTAGTGAGTCATAGTTCAGCTAATGTAGTTTACGGTTTGATAGCCTGGATTATGTGGATGTTTCTTTAATTTTTTTATTCTTTTTTTTTTTTTTTTGCCCAGTCCAGGGTAAAGTTAGGATAAGGGTCGTGCTTGTGATTAGGAAATGCCCAAAGATGTATAAAAAAAAAAAAAAGTGTTAAATTCACTAATTGGTTTAGAAAAAACTTTAAAGGTGTGTGATGGAGTTTTGAACCTGTAGTAGTGGGGACGTCCTGAGTCGCTCCAGACGGTCAGTATCATAAAACATACAGGATTTTATTTTATTTTTTTAACAAAATGATAAACGGATACCTCTCTGTTAAATGTCTCTGATCAGGATTGCAGTCAAAAATATTTGCTCCAGACATCCCATTTTGTTTCTAGTCGCTCCCCTTTTTGTTTGCCTCGATGCGCCGACGATGTCCAGAGAAACTGTTGACTTGTAAATT
>CAAKHG010022199.1:6550-23440 GCA_901007715.1 Dactylopterus volitans
TTTTTTAAAAAAAAAAAAAAAAAAAAGAAGAAGAAGGAGCACTGGCCATAACTGCAGTAAACCTGCCCACACAACTGTTGAAATATGGATGTGTCCTCCAGCCGAGGGGCCCAGACGGTCATAACCATTAACTCATATCCCAAGATGCACTGTGTCACCCGACCGCCCACCACTCCTAGAAAAGCTCAATGTTTATTCATATTTTAAGAAATCTGCAGGTAGTGCTGTTGTCTTTGATTCTGTGTCGTTTGTCTCTCCGGCCCGTTATTGTGAATCTCAGTCAGGAACATCTAGAGGAAAAGTCTTCAAATTTGGCACAAATGTCAACTATAGAACTCCTTGATGATATTTCTCCACTTCAGGCTCAAGGATTGATTTGATTTTAATAGCAAATGGTCAAGGTCATCTTTATCTCACAAAACATGTTTTTCAGCCAATACTCCCTATATCATCTCCTGACTATGACAAAGTTTGCACAAAAATATTTAAAATGAAAAAAATGCCATTTGGTATCCAAAAGGTCAAAGGTCAACCGTGGTGTGAAGGTGATATTTCGAGAGTGTCCAAAGGGAAAATATTCAAATTTGGCACAAATGTCAACTCGTCCTCGATGATGTTCTGATTTGATTTTGGTGGTCAAAGGTCCAGATCGTTGTGACGTCACAAAGCACGTCACAGGAAGTGTTCTAAGCTGACAGTAGCAACTACGAGGTTTTACGTAGTATTTTGTGTTTGCAACCAGTTCACCTCGCGCCTATCCATAGTTTTCTGCGAGATTTTCAGCTCCATCTCCCCTGTACATATATAATGCTCCGGTGTCTCTAGCATAGCTTTCAATCAACTATTTTCTCATGTGTAACCCTTTGCCTCCCTTTGTTTTGAGACGACTTTCCCTGTCGTCATTTCATGCTGATCACTCTTCTGGACCTCTGCTGTTCCACTGACTTCTCTCACTGGTTTTGACCTCTGCCTGTTAATTTAACACTGCCTTTGGAATTGGAATGGTTTATGTGCCTGGTCGTTACTCCTGAGTCTATTTCCACACTTTGGCTGTCACAATGTCACGCGCTGACAATGACAACATTCTAGTAGACAAATATCTAATAGGATAAAGTGATGACGTGTTTTTTTTTTTCTTTTTTTAACTCTTAACACATTTAGCACACTTGATTCAAAGTCTTAACTATATATATTAAGGGCAGACATGTATGGAAAATGCTACTTGACCAGTTGGCAGAAGCATAAAACTGTAGGTTGGTAATTCTAGTCAACGCAGTATATACAATATGTATTTTTGGTAGCTTTGGCCATTCATCCCTCATATAAAAATTGATAAAGTAAATCTAACCGTTTTACCTGCTAGGGGGAGACGTTTTAGTCCACAGATCCTCGCAAACAGAGACCTCTAGGTTTTAAACATTGTTTGGTTACATTGTGCACACAGCACAATGTGTGCACAGCAAAAAAACTGCGTTTCCTGTGATTGTTGAGCTAATCGTGCAACACGCTGTACAGTCACCTCTCTGGCTCTATTTCTTTTCACCACAAATGAGAAGGGCAGGCCAGCTACCCCATGAGCAACTCACTAACTCAAACGCTTTGCAACTCATGTCTTGCGCTCTCACAGGGAGAAAAAACAAATCAGTGCAAATCAATGAATCAGTGAATTCATGCATTCCTGGGCCTTTTATGCCCATGCATGGGCCACATAGGCGGGTTGTCTTAAAGAGATATCCATGTCAGCTGCCCCAGTGAGTCATTTCCAGTACACGTGACTTATGTAACTGTGTGAGGTGCTAAAACTGACCATCACAATCATCTACTTGTCCAGCTGGGCAGCAGCATCCAATATCTACCAGGCATTTGGTGAATAATTTCTGCAGTTATTATATTTTATGTCCAAGTTGGTAGATTCAAAGTTTGAAAATTGAATATGCAAAGCAGTCTTCACCTAAAACAGCAGAGGAAGAGGATTTTAGTGGCTCGTATAAGGTGACAAATACATGTCAACCAGATGGCAAAAATGTTAAACATGGATTTGGACCACGCCAGAGAGGTCCATTTGGCTCACATACCCCAGTGAATGATGGCAATTTGATGGTCCACTCACATTTGCCAGAACTTGGCTGCAAATAGGCCATAGCATAGACACATGTCAGCCAAGAATAAGCCAAATAAAGCAATGCATTGCATGTGGCATGGTTTTGATTTACACATGGATTAGCCTATGTCGACTGTATCACATCTTTGCTTATATCTATATTTGGGCCATCATAGCTGTTATGCATGCATGCAGCTGTAGGCCCCCGGCCATTTTGTCCAGGCCAGAGGGAGGCCATCAATGCCGGATCAATGCCGCAAGTGGCCCACATCTGCATGGTTTCTGGGCAGACAGGTAGCAAAATATGAAACACCTAGAGCCACAACAACAGTAGTAGCACCAGTCTTTACACCAATGGTTCTCCACTGGTGTCGTCTCAGCGGCCACATTTTTGTTGAATCATTGACTTGCGACCCAAACTTTTCAACAGCTCAAAGTTACCCAAATATTTACTTCAACCCACAAATGCTTTTGGTTGGAGCTTGCAAACTGGGTGAGAGTGAGATCTTTGACCCGTTCATCCCGCAATTGTTTTCTGCTGACACATGAGCTAAGACATCAAAGTTCATATGACTGACCTTTGTCGTTCATTAAGTAAAGTGAAACAAATACCAAGTTTTATTATCCAGCCGTGTCTGCATGGGTCTCCTAACTAAACATGCAGGTTGGGTGAATGTCAGTTAACAACAGGCACAACCTCCATTTATGCGTAAGCCTTGTTAGAGACTGTGGCTTGTCGGAAGCATCCCACTTATTGCCAAACATGAACTGGAATACACTGGAATGACCATTACTCCCCTTGAACTATTCTTGGGATTAAGGAAACTATAAAGGAACATTATTGCTTTGGCTTTGTGCCTGATTAAAAATATCTGAAGCATTCCAATGCCGATCTATTTTGGTTATTAAAAAAAAAAAAATTAGACAAAAAAAAGTCATTCCTACTAAGTGCTTTGTAAGCCGAGTGTGTAACAACTTACAGTTCATGTTAGGTGAGGACAAAATAGCAATTAAGTTTTTTTTGGTTTTTTTTTCAATCTTACAAACTCAACAGCAACTGAACTAATTTTAGATCCCTGTGAAACAGGAACTGCTATTCCTCTGTGGAGTAAACTGAGCATCTTTGAAAAACAACACCTCTTTTAAAAGAGAAAATGTAAGCTGCAAAGTCTAAATAAGCATGTGACTCAGCATCCTTAAGACCCATTAGTGTGTTATGTGTCTCATCTTTAAATGTCTAACCAGTAAGTGAATTTAAATTTTTTCAGCCATCTGTCGTACAAAAGATATAATGTGATTAAGCCTACTGAGTTTTATCATTTTTATTATGATAAATTATTGAAGTTTAGGCTCATATTTTTTTCCTCTGCTTAATCTAATTGATCGTCGTTCGGTTTTTATATAGTCTATATTCCATTTGCCTTCTCATTGCTGAGCCATCAGAGGTCGTGACACACTCCTGTAAGGCTTAGATTCTGAGTCTCGTGCCAGATCCCGGTGACCTGGATGTTTGACCAGACAAACGGGCCACAGAACCCTCAATCAAGCCAGTTCTTCACACAAGACGCCGTTTTGAATGATGGCACCGACATAATGAGCTTCTAAAGGAGCAACAACCCTTCACCTCACGGATATCGATTCCCCCAACCTTTGACGTTTGTCTTTAAGACGGCCTCGGTAAAGCCGCAAATGTGGGTCTGAGTCTTGAGAGGGGCCTCTCACGCTGCAAGGACCCTCTAAGGGATATAACCTCATCCTGTGTGGTCTAATGGTTTGGCGAGAAGCAACTATTGATTGTAATCACAGAGAACACAAGGCCTGCATTGATTATGGCTTGTCATGATTGCTTCTCAATCGCAAGAATGACGCCATACGTTGAGATCGAAGGATCCATGGGTCAGTGCCTGGAGACGCTGGAGTGCATTTTAAATGACAGAGAGGTCGCCGTTGGTCTTTCTTGACCTAAACAAGCTTGGTTTGTCTCTGCAAGGTTAATAGCTGTTGCTGCAAGCATCGTGTGAAGGGTCCTGTCCGTTTAGGGGAAACTACTAAGTGTGTGAGGTATAAACAATATGAATATAAACCTTCGCCCGGTGAAGACTGATAACTGACCAATACAAGACTAGTTTGATAGGATTTTTTTGTCAAGCTGCATTTACAGTCAGCATGGTAGCTGAGCATGGTAGCTGATGGCAGTATAGCCGACCGCCATTAGGTCTCACTGCTCTTGCAACAACATCCAGGAAAAGAGTTTTCTTCTACTAGACCGGCAGCAGTCCTCAAAACAATGGTCGACAAACCTCAGTCTATCGATAGGAGTGTTTTCATCCACATTTAGCTTCAGCACAACCAGGTTTACATTTTGCCGCCTCACTTCAGAAATTCGCGAGCCGTTGTTTATTTCGTTTAATCTTTGGCAAATAAGACTGAACTGCCCTTTCTGTTTTGCAGCTATCGCACCTACTATTAGACCATGACTCATTTGAACTTAGGTTGACACATGTGTAGCTCATTTGCGATTTCCATAATGACTGCAGTGGCAAAAGCAAGCTCTTTCATAGTTTTACTTTGACAGAGGACAATTGCCCAGTTTGATTACATTGCAGCCATTTTGCTCAATATTGTTGGGATTCCTTTTGTCATTACCTGTCACTTAAACTCAAACGCAATGTAAAATTGGGTCCAGGACTGGCCATGTTGAAATCTTTAATTTCTCTAAATGATTCAGTGTCTCCCGATATTTTACGTGGTTTTATGCTAATAGATGCACCTGTAACGTGGATGCTAAAATCAGTGGCTGACATTTAATGTCAACAACATTTGTTTGTTATCAGATATGTTGCATTTCTGCAGCAATTGTCCGATAATTAAACCCAGAACCCTAGAATCTGATGTTTTTCATGTGCCTTAGCAAATGAAAAAGGGGTAAAGCTCTGACCGCTCCTGGCTGCATCCATTCTTAGCACAGTGACAGATGTCATCCTAATGGATGCCTGTGGTTCCTGGATCGACAGTATGGCACCAATATCAACAGGGAGCAGGGAATCAAGCCTCCCTCTGGGAGAAATGTCAGCCATTTTAAACTTGGGAGGCGAAAGCGCCTGTGGAGATGGAATCTCTCAGGAGGAAATTGCATCTGGCTCCCATATTCATTCTGTAACCTCCGTTGAGCTAATTAATATTATGAAGATCAAATACGATTAAACTAAAGTGTAATGGTGCCGAAACAGCAGACAGTGCAAATGAGCCAACTGGCTCTGCATCCAAACGTTAGCATGGTGTATTTTATTGCTCTTAAAATTAGTGACATGCTTGTAGCAACTTTAGTGGCCAAATATGATAGCGGATATTTCTCATCTGTGTCATCAGAAACTTTTTGCATTCTTGTGACAGTCCTTTATATTTAAGCCATTTAAGGTCCCAATAAACAACCTTTCACCTAAAAACTACAGCTAAGGAATCATTTTGAGAAAGAGAATGGGGCATTACATGAGTTTAGCTGGGTTGGTCGCACCCACTATGAGCAGTGCAAAATGCTCCTCATGCTGAACGCTTTCCAAGAATTCTCTATATAGACGCCATGGAAGAAGCAAAATGTCTGGCGAGGCTGATACCGGAGACACAGAAGAGAAAAGAAGGGAGGAGAGGTTCTTAACTGCTGCTGGTCACTGTCAGTGAAACTGCCAGCTGTTGGCAATTGGATTTTAACACACAAATGCAGAGACAATCAGTAACAAGATAAAAAGCATAAAGGACATCACAGTGAAACCAAATGTCTTTTCACCTCGTGGTAAAACAGATTTCGGGAGCTCCTTGTCTCAGTCTTGTATCAAAAACACATTTTTTTTTGTCTTCAAACAGTGTTACCATACTGCCATTTATCTCCCAGGTAACGCATCAGTGGAATTTAACACACCGGGCTTTTGCTTCTATCACGAGGTGACTATTGCTCAGCTGTACCACTTTGCCGCCACATGCCTATCAAGTAAAGCCAGTCATGTGTGATATAAGTCTAATGCTTTGTATATATCGTATTCTTGATTTGCATAAACAATCATAACAATAGTTATAGCTGCCCGTTATATTTCCAAATATGCAACAATGAACCATTGTCAGTTCTGCAAGTTTCATAAGAGGAAACGTTGTAATTTATAACGGAATCCAAAATCTTTTGACACATTTTTGTGCTGGGTTTTAGTATTGGTTAAACAAGATAGCCTGTCTCTTTTTAGAGAAACACAATTGATTTTATTTTTGTTCTTACCTGCCATTTTGAGACTGCATTATATTGTTTTAGTTTGATTGTTTATTTGAACCATTTTTATGACTGCTAATGTTTTTAAACTAGTGAACTTTTCGTTGTGTCTCTATTTGTACAGTCTGCACAGCACTTTGGTCAGCCGAGGTTGTCTTTAAATATGCTTTAGAAATAAAGTTTGACTTGACTTTAAAAAGGCTTTTGACTATCAAAATGAGACTAATATAATGTATTTTTAAAAGTACCACCACTGGTTGTAAACTCCTTGTTACTGGGTGTATATCTGTTTAAACATAGCTGTTAGCACGTGTGAACAGTTGCATAATCCTCCATTTGTCACCCCTGCATATTAGGTTACAGCCCCGAAAGTGTTATTTTAACTGTCCTGCACAGTAAGGTACCAGTGCTAACAAGCGTGTCGGCTGCATGGAGCGGTGACCCCGCCATTCCTCCATCAATTAATGGAAAGATATTTCACCGGACACAACAGGAGGGCGAGGGCACAGCTTTATTGTGGATAAAAATATATATATGGCATTTTAAATTTGCAGAGCTCAACAGCCTGGGCGACGGACAGAAGATAGAGGGGTGAGGAAGAAGAAGAAGAGTCCCTCACATTTGAGGCAGGCCATGGAAACAAGGTCATCACACCAGTTTTTGGCAAGGCGAAGACGCCTCGCAGACACGGAATGAAAATGAGTCCATTCAGATTCAAGGCTTCTCGCCGCTCCACCGCAGTGACTTGACTGACAAGTAAGGCGGCACGAGCGCAGGATTCGAAGACTTCACACTCAGGCCGCCTGGTTAAACGCGCGCAACAACTGCCATGACACTGATTCGCACAGCCCCGACCGTATTAAACCGATTCCAACTGATGCTAAAACACATTCAACCGGGGCGAAACAGGCGATAAAGCCGACATGGAGACCAGTCGACCGTGCGCTGTTACCAAGAAAGAGTAATTTGGACTTCCGCTAACCCGGCACACAAATAAGACTTGAGCTCATGCTTGGAGACATGATATGCATGATTTTTCAGGGGCTCGGCGAGCATTCGGGAGCGTGTCAGCTCAGTCGGGCGTTAACTTGGCTGATGCCGATTTCCTTTCAACACCCCGTGGTTGCTCGCCTGTCTGCCACACGGTTTTATAACGTGCCCATCAACCCTGCATCATTAGCTCAACACTTCCACTAACAAGAAAGGTAACGGGTGTGTGAAATGTTGCCTCCATCCACCCGTACCCTCCACATATTTTGTCTTAAACAGCAAGCAAAATGAACTGCAACTAGAAGTGTTGTTTTTAGTGGAGGTTTTAGCTGTTTAGCTGAGTTTGGCTATTCTTTTGTTCTAATACAAGAACGAAACAAAAAAACAAACAAAAGAAAAACAGTATATCTCTCTGGAAACCGATTTTTTTTCTCTTGAGGAAAAGAACAAAACACCAGCAGAGTTCTGCATACAAATCTAAGTGTAATTTCCCTCAATAGTGCAATTTTCCCATTTCTGTCAAGCAACAGCACAGTTGTCAAAGTCACATAACTACATTTTTTTTTTTTTAACACAAAATGATGTCTTGGTCCGGGGAAAGTTCCTCCAAAAACTCCCATTAAAATGGATCAGTGCCAGTAATTGAATAGTTTTAAATATCCATCGGCTATAATATTTGTCAGACTGGAAAAAAAAAAGAAGGAAAAAATCCCTTTGAACACAAAGGCGGTTAAAGACGGGAGTCATGTTAATTCACAGCGACAACACATACAGCGTGATTTCACCTCTATACAAACACACACACACACACACACCAACTATAACAGTCTGTCAGGCTTTAAGTGAAGAAACCAAAGCAACTTTAATAGATTTGCTCTCTCTCACAATAAGCTCCGCAAGTGAATTAATTTGCTTCCCTGAGCAAACGGAGAGCAAACAAATAATATTTACACTGATACATCACACGGCATTCTGGAATGTACTGACCTCAGCGTGTGCTTATAGGTTATCTACAGAAATCAATGTTCATAGTATAAATATCAGTCATTGTGGCAGTGTTTCAAGAGCCATTACGCACACATATCACATACTGTAACACACAGAGTTACCACAGGAGTCAGATACAAAATTGGCAGAGGTTATTTTGATGCTGTAAAAGGATTCAAATGGCAGTGGAGGAGATCTTATTGGGAAACTTCATCACTTTTCATGGGTGTCGGATCAGTGTTGATGGTGATGTTAGTCAACTGGAGCAACTAATTCCACAGTGTGCAGGGAGTGACTACATGTCCCAGGATGCAATGCACTCACGCCTCCGACACCGAACAGCCAAATCCTTCCAAACCCTGCCCACTTTTGAATGTGAGCAACACTGTGGGTTTTGAGAGGGGCCACACTTTCCCCTCATCCCCCGGTTACCCACAGATGGAGACTAGAACCTGAGCTAGTCTGCAGCTCTTCCTTGGCACCAGTGATGTCACCGGTGTCAGATGAATTTGCAGCAGTTTCTCAGTCAGCATTGCACCCACTGTTGAATTTGACGCTCCAACTGTCCACATCTATCACTTGCCCCGATTGCACAATCGCATGAGAAGCGGCGACATTTCCCTTCTAAGACTGTCAAGGGCGCACGGATAAAGTTAGCACCAGTTGTGTTAAGGTAAACTGATACGATACACAAGAGTTTAAACAAACTATCACACATATCACTGAAATTAGAGCAAATACTTCTGGAGATGCTTTAGTCTTCAGAGGAAAAGAAACGTTTGCTAATCATATTGAGCGCCATGTCCATAAAAAGGTCTTCGTTTAATTGAGCAGAAGTATTATCCTTAAAAGAACACCACAAACAGTAATTTTTAGCCTTTCTGTGAGAGTAGAAGTCACTTCTTCAAACAGAAGGTGTCACACTTTAGGATTTAACCCAAACGTTGCTACAAAATGTCTGTGTTCACTTTTTGAAGAAGACACTGAGACAGCGTGTCGTATCATCAAATGCATCTTTTTCCTCCAAATGACGCACAGTTTGGCACTTTTCTGTCACAGAGCGAAGCGAGGAATCATTCGGCGCTCTGACCTTTCCAGGTCCCTGCTGCCAGAATAGCCTCATTGGGGGGGAATTGTCCTTCCTCAACAACTGTACAATATGTAATGCTTTCCATTGAGCTCATTGTTATATACAACAATACACCTCCAGGCTCATACCGGCGTGGTCCTCCTGTTCACTCCATCCTTCATATCTTTCTGGAAGCAGTTGTGGACTTGTAAAAACCCAGAATCTCTCTCAGGACTGTAGGGTCCTGCACCTCCACCTTTCAGAGGGTCCCTGCTGAGGGCATAAAGGGATATATCTCCCATTGGCAACCCCATCCCCAACCCTCCTCCTCCTCCCGCAGCACCACCCCCGCCCATCTTCATCCCTGCTGGGGAGGGTTCACGCGACGGGTCGGACGACCTTGAGCTGGAGCGCGAGCGTCTCCGTCGGTAACGGTAACTCGGGATGCGGGAGTACGGTGAGGAGGACGAGGTGGATTTGATGAAGTCCCGTCTGGCTCGGAAGCGCGTCTCTTTGTTTTTCTCGATGTAGATGTTGACGGCGAGGACGCCGACGGACTCCGCCACGATGAAGGAGAGGGCGCCGAAATAGAAGGACCAGCCGTAGTTGTACTGGCTTTTCTTGTCCTCGTCTTTCTTGTCGCTGGGGTCGCCGGCGTTGCTGGAGATGTAGACGATGATGCCGATGATGTTGCTCAGGCCTGATGGAGGAAGGGACGAAGGAAGTTTAGGGTAAAAACTTTCAACGCGGATGTAAAATACCTGACGTTTTAGGTCCACAATGCTTCCCCCTTTGGTGTGTGTGTGCAAATTTCGGTTTCAACATGCTTTAACTCCAACTTGGATGTTCACACGTTTTTCGACATGTTCTCAGCCTTCACCGTCAAGTAAAAATGCTCCCAGCGAGGCTTTATCACGCCCCCTCACGTTTCTGCCGTCTGTATGAGTTGCAGTGGGCTTTCCACCACGCCAATGACAGACCATGTTGTCAGTGTAAGACACACTTCCCGCGAGATGTGCATGATAAGCCTTGCGGCTGTGACAGAGCGTCGCTGTTTGACGACCCGGCATGAGTTACAGGCTGAAATTCGCCCGCGCACATGCAGCTCGAGAGAAGTAACGAGGTGCTGAGAGGCTTCAAGGACTCACATGTCAAAAACAACAGAATACATCAAATGGAAAAAGCCACATAGCAAGTTCTGTTGGTGGTTGATATGCAGAAAACATTCAGGCAACACTGGCTTCTGAAGAAGATTCCCTCTTGTCTGCCTTCTTCGGCTGTGACTCACCATACAGAAATTGATTGTTGTTGTCCAGTTTATGCGTTTATTTGTGGCGCGCGTCCCTACCTGCAGCCACAAACAGGATGCCGGCGCTGAGCAGGATGTTGTTCTTGCTGCTGTATACGCGTCCGACACCGACGCACATGCCGCCCAGCATCAGCAGAATGGTGCTGAGGATGGGGAAGAGGCTGGAAGCTCGCACGATACCTGCCAATGCAAGATGGAGGGAGAGACGGCGCGGCCTCGTTATCCAACAATATTACAGTAATTCGCTAATAGTAATAATCTGTGATAGATGTCGGAGTGAATTCCTTCATTTACCTTGTTTTTTTTTTATCATTATTAGTCTTAAGAAAGTTTATGGCTGTCGACTAATTTAAGTAGAATGTTATCCTTTTAGCTCTGTTTTGGTGTCAACTAACTCCTGAGGGAAATATTACACCTTTTATTATTTGGCAAGCCATAACAAACAGCCTAAGGAAAAAAAAAAGATCGGAGAGGTTGGAAACACAAGCGGGAAAAGTCAACAGCAGTAATGTGACAGACGCCATCTAGTGGTCAAAGTAATAATGACCACATGGATCACGTCAAGGCAGGTGAGGTGAGTAAGTTTTAAAGTCATGATTGCAAAAGTCTTCATTGGAATCCAAATAATTCTCTAATATTAACCGAGTGTTTTCACATCTAAACCTAACCACACTTTAACCACAGTCTTGACATAAAACATCATTATAAAGCAACAAAATTGTAGGGGGATGCAAATTAAAAATGTCTACAAACAAACAAATTATATGGTTGGGTTTGGTTGAAGGACATGTTGATTATAAACACCTTTTACATTCAAAAATGTTGATTAGAGCCATTTTCATTGTAATGTATTATTTAACACTCTAGCAGGGGTGCTCTCACAGAAACTCTTTAAGGACACAGAAAGTTAATGAAAAATCCATTTGCCTGGTCTGCAGCAAATTGTGCCAAACGCTTCCTCACCAGAAGAATAATATACACCTGCCCTGACGCCACGAATATGGCAGCAAAAAAACGTACTCAATATAAGACCTCTTTCTTCTTTCTTTGTTGGAGTGCAAGATTCTTTTTTTCCCCTTTTTTTAAAAAATTAATCCAGATTGACATCAGCAAAGATGTGAGCGGGCGCTCGGGGGAGCGGGCCGTCAAACTGGAAAGCACATGTGATAGGCTGACTGAGGCCGACGCGAAACCTCGAGCGGAATGAATAGGGCGAGTGAAAGCTAATCACCTCGACTACCCACATACTCACAGAGACATGTTTTATAGATGTCATTGCGCTACCTCGGTCAAATGTGAGATGGATGACGTTATTTGAGGCAAGTCCCTGTTACTCACCGTCTCTAAAGCTCCAATTACTGTCATGACATCAGGCTTTTATGGGGGAGGGATGGAGATGTCACGACACATTAAGTGCCCTTGTGTTAACTTCATCACCACTTGAAAGAGCGGGAGAGGATTAAAGGGTCTGAAGGGTTTGAAGATAAAGATGTTGCACGGACTTACGTAAGATGTACTCAGAGCTGTCTGTATCATAGTCGTTATCCTCTGGAAAGTGATTGATCCGAAAACAGCTTCCTTTGTTGATACCTGCGGGGGGTGAAAAAAAGCAGAAAGCACGTCAGGTGTGAATGCGAATAACGGCCATATCAGCCCGTAAAAAGTGAAGAAGTAGCAACAAGTTAGAGGAAAACGCTGCATCATTATGTGAAAAGCTGCTGCTAAGTTGTTGATCAACACATTATGATCGCCAGTTGCGATCCTAAAGTGGGGGGAAACCGGAGCCGCTCTTTTAAGAACATCGAAATCATGTTAAACTGTCTTGTTTTTTTGCCTGCGAACATGTCAGATACCATTTGAGGACAGCCAGCTCTGGATCTGTGGTTCTGAAGATCTCAAGCCCTCGGGCACCTTCTATTCAAAGACTCAGTCTCTTCTCTGAGAAGAAGAAGAAAAAAAAAAAATCTTCCCTCCACTTTTAAGAGAATAAAACATTGGAACATTATGAATATTGAAAGGTTAGACTTTGAATTAAAAGCGACTTATTTTGCTGCTGGATCTTGTGATTTCTCTCTTTGTCACAGTGTTAGTTACTTTGGCGCCACATGCACCCGCAGTACTCCATGTACACGCAACAGCAATTTTCTTAGGTGCACCTTGCTCTTACAGAGTTGGACCCCCGTTTTGCCTTCAGACCTGCCTGAATTCTCTGTGGCAGATACGCCACGGTGCTGGAAACATTCCTCAGAGACTTCGGCCCATAATGATGGCATCGACAGTTGCTGCAGATTTGTCGGATGCATGATGCAAATCGCTCTTTCCACCACATCCCAAAGATGTTCCTCTCTAGATCTCAGCTGAAGCACGTGGGTCACCGAGCAAGTGTTGTCTTTCTATCAGCTGGAACCAGTCTGGCCATTCTCCTCTCACCTCTGGCATCAACAAGGGATCTTCTCCCAGAGAACTGGCCATCACTGGATGTCTTCTCTTTTTTTGGACCATCCTCTGTAAACCCTAGAGATGGTCGTTGTGTGGAAACCCAAGTAGATCAGTAGTTTCTGAAATACTCGGACCAGCCCGTCTGGTACCAACAACCATGACACGTTCCAAGTCACTAAAACAAACTTTCTTCCACATTCCGATGCTCAGTTTGAACCTCGGCAGATCTTCTTGACCATGTCCACAGGCCTAAATGCTTTACGCTGCTGCCATGTGATTGGCTGATTTGCTTTAACAGGCAGTTGAACAGGTGTAAGGTATTAAAGTGGGATGAGTGTATGTATACAGTACAAAGTATATATACATCACCAAAGGTCAAACATGATACCCAAATCACAACATAATACTAATAATTTTACAATGTGTCATGCATTAATACAGGAAGATAATAAGGGATAGTTTGGGTTTTTTTTTGTTGATAGGCAGGCAAACATACTGACCATCATACAAACCTTTTAGACATGATGCATTTACCTTTGCAGTTTGTATAGCAAAAACTGATAAACGGCATGTGTGTATTAATAGAATATCAACATGCAAAATATTGCTATGTATTGAACACCCTCACGTGTTTATGAACTGAATCAACTGAAAATGAGTTAACCAAAACAAGCTTGGCTTCATGGAATGGGCCCCCTTGTTATTTTTAATCAGGATTTTTGTGAAGTGGAAAATTGTTGGAGGGACTGCCGACATTTTTTTTTTATTATTATTGCGGAAGCTCTGGTTGAAAGGTCGAAACTACCTCATTGGCCGATAAGATAAGTTGAAGCTTTTTCACGCCGGAAACTGAGAAATGACTAATTATGGATGTGAAAAGTTCAATCCTGAAAAATGCCATCAGTGGTCAGACTTGTTCATGTTAGTTTGCGACATAATTTTTTAGCATATTTTTAAAAACACAGGCAGTGATGTTTTCGCTTACATGGATTGAAAATATTTAATCAAGAAATCTTTTTTTTTTCTCTTACCTGAGGAAACAGTTATCGATCAAGTTTTGGGCATCTTCTCATTTAGAGATGCTGATGTTTTTTGCCACCAGCCATCAGTGGAACAAAAGTGTCACAATCATACCCATGTTTCTTAATGTATTCTGCAGGCGTGCACGAGGTTTTACACTTTCGTCCTAGTTGACAGTCAGCAACAATAACCCACCAAGCGGCACAGCAACGCACCAGCCGGCATATGGAAGCAGGAAGCAGGAGAACTTGCATATATTTCATGAGGTGAGAGATGAATTAAAGATTTTTTTTTTTCCCAGCTGAGGAGATGCATGGAACGTTAAGAAAAACAGGTAAGCACAATGAGGAGACAACGTGGGACGATTAATGATGAAAAAAATCGTTGCTAAAAACAAAAGACTGTGATTCCACTATGATTCAGCTTTTTGACGCCGCTCCATTCAGCCACAGGCGGCAAAATATCTATGGCGTCTGCCATGAAAGCAGAGGTGTGATGAAACCTACTCCGCGGGTCACATGCGAGCCACCGACAGCGAGGTATCACTCTTGCCGTCTCTTTCAGCGTTCATTGTTTTTCTTAGCACCGCTCTCTCCAGCATCACGTCTCAATCACCTCCTCTCTCGCTGTCACTCGGTACCCCCTCCCCACCCGTCAGTCCTCTTTCAGTCCCCTTTCTTATATTTCCAAGAACCCTTTTTGTATTGATGCCCAATCGCTCCCTTATATATTCAATATACAGCATATGTGAAAGTATTTCAAGGCCAATCGTGTTGCAATTGTTTTTTATTCCCCCACCCCTTGACTGTTTCATCTTTCAAGGGACAAAGACACTAAAAGATAGTCAGACAGTCAAGAAATTATAATTTTATTTTATTTTCTGCGATCAAACAAAAAAGTGAAGGCATCAAAGTAAAACAATATCAATAAAAGATAACGCAAGAAGGCAAACGAGTTAAAAATCAGAGGAATAATGGTGAAAGGCAAAGAGAGAGAGAGAGAGAGAGAGAGAGAGAGAGAGCTCAGTAGGGGAGGTATCTCCCCAGAGCATATGTGTCTGAGAGACCGGAGCCCATCTTTTATTACTCAGCATAGCTTCACCATGGCAACCTCCCCCCGGCAACCCAGAATCACATTTCCAGCTCCGCTTCTCAGAGGACGCCTTTGACATCTTACTAATGTATTCACCACGCTATAACACAAACACACACACGCTCTCTCTCTCTCACATACACAAGGTCTTGCAGCAAAAGACATGATACACAGTTGCTACAAAAATCTCGTTAGGGACAAAACAAAAAAAAGAAAAAAAAAAGAAGAAGAACGTGGTGGCTCGCGGCGAACAGGCGGGATCTGTCCACCTGAATCTGGACCAAGCGTCGCCACTGCGGCATGTTCACCGATCGGGGCTGAGTCACTTAAGTGAGACTCCTTGTTTCGTTTCAGCATGAGCGGCTCCAGAGCGGAAGGCGACTTTTGTCTACTTTAAAGGCTCATTCGCCATCGCTTCTTACCCTCCATGAACCTGCTCGGTGTTCCACAAGACACACGACTAATAGAGACTCGTAGAGACTCGTAGAGACCTATAAAGAGTCATGGAAACATGTGTCTGGCAGGTAGTTTAGCCAACGAGTCCCTGCACTTGCTAAAACCGGTAAGTCCTCATATTCCAAATCTATCACTCTGGTCGAGAGCATAAACTGGAGACTGTCAGGTTTGGAAGTGATTCGAAATGTGATTAAACATTTAGCAGAAGGAGGTGCAATTTGAGATCCCGATTGCCGATTTATAGAGGTCACGGCGACTTTTAAAGCAAGCCTTTGATTGGACGTCATTCTGCGTCTGTTGTTATATACAGTTAGACACTCGCCGGCCACTTTTTGGGCACACCTTACAAGGTGCACCTAAGAAAAGGTCTTCTGCTGGTGTAGTCCATCTGCTTCAAGGTTCAATGTGTCCTCTGTTCTGGGCTAAAACGAGTGGTTAACTGAGTAACTGTTGGAACCAGCTGGAACCAGTCTGGCCATTCTCCTCTCGCCTCTGGCACCAACAAGACATCCTCTCCCAGAGAGCTGACCATCACTGGATGTCTTCTCTTTTTGAGACCACCCTCTGTAAACCCTAGAGATGGTTGTGTGTGGAAACCCTCAGTAGATGTGCAGTTGCTGAAATACTCAGACTAAACCCGCCTGGCACCAGCAACCGTCTCACGTTCCAAGTCACGAAAAAACAAACTTTCTTCCAAATTCTGATGCCTGGTTCGGACTTCAGCACATCATCTTGACCTCGTCTACATGCCTGAATGCACTGAGTTTTGAGTCAAGTCACCATGAGATTGGCTGTTGTGATATTGCATGAAGGAGCAGTTGAACAGGTGTGCCCAATAAAGTGACCTGTGAGTGAGTGAGTGAGTGAGTGAGTTGGTTAGTTAATTAGTTAGTTAGTTACTTTACTTTACTAGCGATCGCAGCACCAGCAGCAGTGGCGAGACTTTTACGCACCAACTGAGGGTTTTCTCCTTAGAAAAATAACAGCAAGCTGCTCTCTGTTTGCGCAAAAACGCGCGCCACCGCTCAGGCGTGCGTGCATGCATGCGTGTGTGTGTGTGTGTGTGTGTGTGTGTGTGTGTGTGTGTGTGTGTGTGTCAATTTTACATCTTCATGCTTGTCCAGGACGGGGGCTATTCATGTCGGGGACAGGATTTTGGCGATTAATAGCGT
>CAAKHG010022200.1:0-11338 GCA_901007715.1 Dactylopterus volitans
TTTTGTGTGTGTAGATTGTAAATTGCATTCACATCGTGTCATCTGAGGAAAAGCTGCGAAACTGTAACATGCATTTGGAATGAAGAAATAACATAACATGTCTAGATGATCAAAACAACTTATTCTGGGATTTACAGGGGGGGAAAAAAACAATAACACTGCAATGTGCGTTCACTTTTTGAATATACTGCATTGTATGACGTGTCAATATAATATAGGAGTAGAAATTAATAAGAAAATATATATATATTTTGGGAGTGGAGCGCCTGAGCCGCCGCCAGGCAGCGAGACCTGCGAGGGGTCGTCGAGACTTTAACGCCGAGCCAATGACGTCACCGTGTTCGCCGAGCCGCCGCCGCCGCAGTTGAGGCCGTTGGAGTCTGGAGGGAGAACATGAGGGGCGATGCGTCTCCAGCAGGCGCCGCCGCCGCCGCCGTCGCCGCCAAGCGACGCGCCGCCCGTTCGCTCGCTTCGAAGAAAAACAGTGAGTGAAAAGTGTCCGCTGTCACGCAAGCGGGCGGCTCACAGGAGTCTTCCCCCGTGTTTGAATGGCGTGTGACGGCAGGTGTGCGCGGCCCGCAGGTGGCAGGTGAGCGTGAGCATGGAGGGGCTGGTGGAGGCCAGGCTGCCTCACAGCGAGACATAGCGAGAGGCGGTGGAACTCACGCTTGATTGGCGTCCCTGGGTTTGTGGTGACCCACGGTGAACTCCCAACCTTTGCGAAATTGAGCTTGCATAACTGGGGTCATTATTTTTCCCCTCCTGCGCAAAGGCGTCCCAGCCAAAGATTGATGTTCAAAATGTGTCAAAAATGATGGTTTAAGTTAATCAGGGTTCGGGGGGGGGGGGGTGTAATTGCCTGGTTGTTGCGTAACAGCAACAGATGGAGGAGGAGGCGCACTGCTAAATCACTCAAGTTTTCATAAGTGATGATGAATGCTGGTATGCAAGTAGGGTAAAGGACGGCACCATGATGTGTTCTTCTCATAATTGGTGAAGTTTGATTTTAATTTGATCAATACTACAGTCATATATTGTGCTGCTGGAGCCAGAGACTTATTAGCTTAGTATACCGTAGCTGAGCTTAGCTTATTTTAGCTCAACACAAAAACCTGGAAATGGGCTTTAACCACCAGCCCGGCTCCATCTGAAGGAACTAAAACCTGCCACATTTTAAAAAATCACTAATTAACAGGTTTTTAGGTTGTATAATTTGCGCAAAAGTATAAAACTTACAATTCATCGTTATGCATGTCATCATGTCAGGCTATTTCTTGGCAAACAAACCTCTCGAGTCAGCCGCACTTCGAGAGACGATTGACTCAAGGAATTTTTTTTTTTTTTTTTTTTACATTTTTAGCACCTAAAATGCTGCTAAATTATGAGTTACACGTGGGCTGAAAGTATTTCTAAATAAGAAGAAAATCAGATGATGGCTCGGAAGACTTTTCAGTATTTTCACTCGTGTCCCAACTGTTTGTCGCCTTTCCCTTTTTCAAAGTTTCCAAAGCAGATTTCTGGCGTTTATCTGGCATGTCGAGTTAAATAAGTAGGCTGGTCTTTTTTCTTTCTGAGATCAATAAATGTCCATCCAATGTGCCAACGCTGTCTTTATTGATATGTTGATTAGGGATATATTAGGCTAATCTCTGTGTGTTTTGTACTGCTTCGTCTGATCGGGGTGTGTGTCGATGGCAGTAGGACCAGGCAGCTATTTTTGGTTTCTTCATCTCGTGAGAATGTAACCTGAGATTGGATGACCTCAACACCTTCACCTTGAGGCCCCCCCCCCCAAACCCACCACAAGCACCTCAGTGTGTGCCACCCTGTAACATTAAACCTTGAACACATCAAACAATGTCCTCGCTTTCAGTGTCAGTAGTTTGGCCTTGGTGATGGTCTTCTGCTTGTCTTTCAATGACATTGCAGTCCTCGGTTTATGTGGTTGAAGGGAGTTATTAACTGCGTGATATCTCTTCAGCAATAGTAGTAATGGTCCATTTTTTCCCCCCAGACTGTGCTACATTAAATCACTTTGACTTTTGCCATCCCATTTCTTTTTCTTTAGTGTCAACTGCAGGTCAGAGTTTTCATGGTGGATTTATATGTTGTTGTTGTTTTTTTGCATCAGCATTAAGTGGAGCTTGTTTTGATCCCAAAATTCATCCCCTTTTTACAGCAAATTGTTCTGTAGTTCCAACACATTCCATCTTCTGCTGAAACTGGGTCAAATTGTCAAGTGTTTCAGTGCTGCGGTCCATGGATGGGACTTCAGTGTATTGAAAATGTTTTCTTTGTAAACTCAGTGGCAACAGGTGTCCTCGTGTATCAAACCGCTATCACCGGGCTTGCAGTTAACTCTTCTTGTCACACGGTAGCATGTGGAAACGGGTGGTCAAGTTCACGACGAGCTGCAGCTGTCAGGTAGCTTCTCTCCTTGTCTCCATGATTCATGTTTTTACTGGAGGACTTTCAGACGGATGGCTCCACAGGATGTCTTTGGTCGCCGGCTGTATCACGTTTCTCCTCCTTGAAGTTTATCTTAAATCACTCCACAACCTGCCTTATTTATACTGAGGTCCAGGTGGTGTGTGTGCAGAAGTGAGCAGCACTCGTGTGTTTGATGGTGATGCTTTGTAGCACAGAGGAATGGAGGGGGGGGGTTGTTAGTTTTCATTATTCTAGTCTGCATCCACTTTAGGCATTTAAACATTCTTGAAGTTTTTGAGCTTGTTTTCCCATAAAATATTGTGTATTTAAAGCAAGCATGCTCATTTTCAAGTGATGGCTAACTTTTTTTTTTGGTCTGTGCGTTTTGAAATCCTCCCTGATCTGCTGTTCAGAGATGTGATACGCTGATGTTCTTTAAATCTCTGCTTGAGGCTAGAGATAAGCTTCTCTCTGCCTGAAAGGGGAGGAGGAGGAAGCGGAGGGCAGTGAGTCTTTGTCTGAGGATGGGTCATGATCTTTCACCTGCCGCTGGCAGCCTACCCTGCTGGGAGGTCACATGCAGGAGCTGAGGCATGAAGGGTGGGAGCAAGGGAGGAAAGCAAGCAAGGAAGGAAGGAAGGAAGTGGACAGGAGAAGATGAAGCCACGAGAAAATGACAGATATATAATGTTTGGTGAGGCTCTACATACTCTAGCTAACTGAATTGACTCGTGCAGTGTTCTTGCATCCGTGAAAAGCCTCCCGTCTGCTGCACATCCATCATCACCCACGATTTATGCTGCGCAGCCAAATGGCCTTTCCTGCTTGCCGTACAGGAAAAGGAAGTGAGCAATGCTGAAAAGCGAGGCGTCTTACAGGTGGGTGACGAGTAAATCCCAAGTACACGAGTGGAGAAACAAAGCATTTTCCCACATGGCAGAATCGATGTGTGAGAGAGCACTCGCCACCAACTTTACACCAAATTAGGGGATTTTTTCCCCCTTTTTTTTTTGTAAAAATGGAGCACATCCCTCCAGTAGACATGTATAATCTATGTTTTGTTGGTTTATCCTTTTTTATTTGTCACCCATCCATAGTTTGTCCATGGATACACTCTCCTTCACAAATTCCTGCCCTCAGAAGAGCTCTCTTGAATAGTGTGCAGGGAGCCTCGGCACCGCCCTTCTATTATAGGCTTTTCATTAAGCCAGTGTAAATGGAAAGACAGCAAACGCAGCCTCTGTCAGAGAACACCTCAACTCCAATTTTCTCACTACCTGCCGTGAGTGAAGATGCAAACAATGGCGCTGCCCTGGGATGACATGCAAAGCTCTTGCATGCAAAGCATTTCAGCAGCCGCACAGGCGCAATGTCGTTCAGATAGAAATGTCTGAACGAGTTCCTGAGGCATGTCTGCATCATACGGTTGAATGAATTCACTTCAGTCACAAGGTGCAAACACAATTTAAAACAAACGAACAAACATTCGTGTATTTTTTGGTGATTATTTAGGCCGGTCCGCGATGGGGTTGCAGCTATCTGTGTGCACTCACATGTGCGTTAGTCGTGCCATCCTGTTGCGCTGACAGATGATCATGCGCTGCTGCTTCCTGTTTTAATTTAAAACATTCACGCTTTGTCATTACTTGTGTGTGTGCATGTCAGAGGACAAAAGGTTGATGGATATCGCCACGTGTTTCCTGTTATCAGGTTTATGCGTGTGTGCATGCGCACATGCTGGCAGGTTTACTTAGTTGCTGGTGTCTCTTCAGGTCCAGCCCATATTTCTGTGCCTGAAACTGGAGCAGTGGTGGGACATGCACAGACCTGCTCTGAAGTACACATGGATATTTTTGGACTGGTGTGTTACAGTGAGACAGACTGCTGTAGAAACATCCTTTTTAAAAAAAACAAATAATTTTTTTTTCTTCCAGGTCTCAGGCCGGATTGTCTGTTTGACAATCCGCTCTCTGTCTATTTATAGTGTTCCACTATAAATAAAACTATTGTTGGTGTCCACGCTGATAACCAGATGGTGACATCCAGCACCTGCAAGATAATGGTGCATTGCAGTTTCGTTGAAAGAGGATAAAAGATTCTCTATAAGTGAAAGAGGGGATGACCCCTTGCAAAGATTTGATCTAGATAGAAAACTGACACGACCTCCTTATCATGGGGCTAAATACGGATGACCTACATAGAGAACCTTGACTTGATCTGTACAGACTCATACCCACATGCAAAAATAAAATTATCCAAACATCCTGAAATGATCATCGAGGCAGGAGTTCCGTACAGACAGTTGCAGACTATCCACAAATCCCCCTAAAATAATTTATCAGACACTAAGCATGCATGCACATGGGTCTAGCAAGCACAATATGCAATCTTGGCTGTATCAGTTTTTCCCACAAATCACCCGCCCAAATAAAAGTAACAGCCTGCCAAAGATTTTCTACAGTGTCTTAAAGCATTTCCTGCAGTCCTCATCCTGTTTGGGATTTTCTGTTGGAAATGTCTCCCTGCATACATCCTGTGTCACGTCATGATATGCCATTTAAGTGTCTTAATGATATTGTTGACTGCAAGAGTTTGTTGTTGTTGTTTTTTTCCATTTACCTCCACCAACAAGGTTACTGTTGGCATTAATTCACAAAAACTAGAGAACCAAGAACCAAGAAGCCTATATTGGCAGGTGAATTAAACTTAATGAAAAACTTCATTATTTATTTATTTTTTTACATTGGCATCGGCAGATGTTTGTGTTCTCCCAGTATCTTTCTGTAAAAAGGCTTACACATTAAAACAAAACAAAACAAAACATTGAGGCACATTCAAGTTGGTGGAGGGATGGAGCGTGGATGAAGGGATGACACGTTAAAGTTTAGGGCCAATTTGGACAGGAGATTTGACAGAGCTATGTTTGCCACTCTAAAATCTTTGTTCTCTCTGTTAGATTGATGAGAGATAATAAATAATTACTTTCTGGATATGACTAAAGTCCTATTTTAAACTCGTAATCAGTTAAACGTCAGAAACTGATGCCGCTTTCTAGTTTGAGACATTTGGAATAGTGGGAACCAAAAGACTTGACCTGAAATATCAAAGGAACACACGAAGCCTGTTGGCTGATGCACGCCTGTTAAGCGCGCGCGCACACACACACACATACACACACACACACACACACACACACACACACACACACACACACACACACACACACGTACATACACACACACTTACTCAGTGTACATTGACTCCAGTGTATCAGTGTATGAGGGTATGTTTGTGAATATGTAAGCCCTGTGTGTCACCTCAGGTAACAAATGGGTGTCAACATTTGTTGAGGAGGAAAAGGCATTCCAGCAGTCATACCTATAGGCTGTGATTTAAGTGCACGTGTACACTGCAGCTTTTACTATATATCCAACCAGCACTTACAGTACTTTAGAGATCTGCTGTAAAAACATGTTTCACCTAATTATAAGCTTTGTGAGGAGGAGAGGGAAAGTTGGGACTTTAACATTTCAAATGGTAACCTCAGAAGATATTTTAATGCCTGCTTTCAGAATGGCTTTAATTTTTTATTTGGATGAACCCTTCGTGTATGTGATGTAAAGTGCCAGAATATGTGCAGGATTTGTAACCAAGTGCTTGTAGATGCATTTTCCACCACTTCTTCACATCTTGAGTGTTGAGCCCACAGAGCCTATTTTACATACTACATCACCTGCCTAATTTATGTGATAGCAGGATTACACAAAATATACCAGGCAAGATCAACAAAGTTGGTGTTTAGCATTGGTCACGGTAGAAATTATTAAATTTTAAAAAAACTGCTTTTTTTTTTTACATTGGAATTAGCAGAGGACTGATCTCACAGTGTATCCTCCTTTCAACATGCTTATGCAATTAATTACCAGGCTGTTCTCCTTGACACCTAGTGGAGATGAGGCCCAGGTTACCTCTTCATGTTTGGGGCAGATCTGGGCATTTTCTTCAGTAAATATTTCATAGGCCTTGGCGGAGGTATGCTCTCTGCAGAATGCCCCTCTAGTATTCGATATGTTAGTGGTTTATTGCAATGTTTTTGGATGACAGCAGCAGAATATTTATCATATCCACTGTTCTAAGCATTAAGCAGCCCAGTGCTCCCTGCAGGTTGTGGGCATGTAAACTGAAGGCTGAAAGGTCGGAGGTTAAGGGCAGGTTGAGACTGAAATACTCTTGCAGCAGGCTAATTGCAGATAGCATGAAAGGAATCCTAACAGTCGTGGGTGTGTGTGACAGTGCAGCTCTTCTGAGACATACTCTTGTTGTACGGTGGCTGTACACTGTATCGCTAACCTCTTTGCGTCTGTAAACATAACACAGAACTGAAAGTGGTGCGTTGTGTTTTTTGCTGAGTGTGAGTCAGCCCCTATCAGCGCTCCGGTCTGCACCAGTGGAGATAATTCTGCATAATAAAGGCATTTAAACAAAATTGCTTATCAAGAGGCTAAATGTGGCTCCTTGTGCATGTGCACCTGTGTTTGCCCTTGCTGCTGTTGTGTAAACTGGCAATATGCAGTTCCCATGAAAACTACACGCATGCATGTATATTTCATTGTCAGCCACATGGCCACTGCGCGAATAAGAGGGAAAAGAACCAAAACATTGCAGGACTGCTGAGCGTGCTGAGTTTGCCCCGCCAGCGTTTTTACACAGGTGTGCCGTGCTATTCTGTGGCGTGTGACTGCAAAGTCACATTACCGGCCACTGCCCTGGCTCGCATGCTACGGCATTTTCAATGCTTTATGCAGATCTGCGTGCCCACGGGTCATTTTTAGCAGAGCCGTTGGCAAACATAAACATTGCCAGTGACTAATGAAAGAACGAGAGACCCATACTTCAAGAAGCACACCGATCATAGCTGTTACAATGAACGGTGAATGCAATTGTTCATCTGCGAAAGGTTCCAGCCGAGTTCCTCATTGAGAACTGACCTCCGCTTGTTCTCCTCGCCACATCATATTCATCAGCGAAATGGTCCTGTAACCAACCATCCATGAGACTTGTTGGACTGTGTGTGAGAGGGAGAGCCAGAGAGAGAGAGTGAGAGAGTGAGCAGGTTCAGGGGTCACCAGCTCACCATAGCCAGAGGAACGTCCCATGACAACCAGTGACATTTTTATGCCAGTCGGGTGGATTCCTTGCTAAGTTTATCAGGGTGTTGAAGTGGGAAAATATGTGGAGCTGAAGTGAATAAATTCCTCAAGTTTTACTTAAATATCCTCTGCACCTCGTGTTGGCAGTGGGAATCTGCTGGTGAGTGATCTGCTGGTGAAAGTCTGATGACTGGAATTAACGGTATGGGACTGAGTGATTTTACAGAGGCAGTATTCTGCTGATGTTTGGTGGTAACGCGTAACATGCCACCATCGTCTGGCGTGCATTGGTCAGGTTCTCGTATTTGCAAAAGACTAAAAAGAACAATAGGATGCTGTTTATAGAGCTCAGCTTTTGCAAGACTTGTGACTCAAATAACTTGACAGAAAGTGAGATACCATAAGACAATAAGATAATTTACACATACTTAATTTAATAGTACATTCAGAAACAGCTAAGAAGACCCGTTCCTGGCTACCAGTTTTCACTTGACCAGAAAAGCACAGCTACAGAGCCAAACAATCGGCCACCCATCTGTTCCCACAGCAGCTCATGCATTGGCACAGTTCACTTAAAGCTCTGAGGTGTCGGGCTTTGCAAGTTTTTTCATATTCACAACACCGTTTTTCAACTGTTTGAATAACAGATCTCAAAGGTGTTCCTCTCAGAAGAACTATAAACTTGCAGGTTGAACCAGAATAAATGCCATTGTTGGCCTCAGTGTCTCCCTCCCTCCTCTGCAGTTCACTCCCCAAGGCCTCGTTTGTATATGTGGCGAACTTTTTTCCTCCCCGATTTTGTTATGTCTACAATTTTCCCCCCGCCCCTCAAATTCACTGCGCTATTTGTGGCTTACATTTGTTTTGTGATGTACACAAGAAAGAAACTGAAGTGAGAGGCCGAGGGCAAGATGACTTAAGGAGGGTAATGACTCGAGGTTCAGCCAAACACAAATAAAGAGCCGTGGTGAGGACGTTGTATCCAACAAACTTTTTCTTAGCTGCAATATTAAATTAGAGACTAGCCAGCTTGCCTAAAATACCCTCAAATACATTTTATTTTGTGTTTCCAGTGGCAAATATGTTACTAGTCTTTTTTATTTGCATACTGTTGTTTTACTAGCTAGCTGAGAGGACTGAGCAGCTGTATTTGAACGTTGCCAAGGGCAGCACCAAACTTAAACATCAGGCGTGTGCCCCACGGCTAAGACCAGTCTATGTGCAGGAGGGGCCACTGAAATGTGCCTTGCTACGTCCGACCTAGCCTGCATACATGTGCAGCATTCGATCGTTTCCTAGAGATAGTCAGACTTCCAAAGGCATTGTAAACTTTATTATCCGCAAATATGTGTTGGTTTAGTCAAGAGCATTTAAACAGTCAACACAATGTCATATTTTTATTGTCTATTCATGACAATAAAGCCTTTACTGGCACTTAAACTATTTCTTGCTGTGTTACTGTCATTTGGAATTGTGCGAAATCACGAGCAGGAGAATACATGATGTCACCTTCATGAGAGCACATGAGGCTCCATCCCCTGATTTGACAATATAGTAGCAGCCGCTGTTTGCGTTCTCCATCTCTGCATTTAGCGGATCTGTTGACACTCCGCAGGTTTGGTTAGAGCAGGAAAAACTCCCCAGCGGTGGAGGCGCGGAAGTGTGTGTTTAAATCGAAAATTCAGGCTGCAACTGGCCAGTGCTGCCATATAAGAGCTTGAGGACATACTGGGATGGCAGCATGAGATTTTTGCAGAAAATAGTCAGCCGAGCCTTTGTGCGCTTGTCAATTTGCCTCAAAAAACCCGGAGGGGGACACGGGAGGGGCAGCGCTCACCCTAACGATAGCACAACATAGGCCGCAAACATAAAAGTAATTTATTTCACTGACAGAGAAAGAAGCCCCTCCCCTCACGCTTTGCTTTCCACCCGTGCCCCCCCTTCTTCATCCAATTCTCCCACTCAGCAGCTGTTCCTCTCACTTTCCGCCCTCCCGCCACACCACCCTGCACCCCTGCATGCCCCTCTCCCCCGCCTCTCCCACTGGCTCCAGTGTGATGGCTTTGTTTTATTGTTGTTGAGCGTTTGGCAGGGAAACCCCCGTCTGGAGTGAGACAGGGGTCCGACTCCCTCTCAACGCTGGGGTGTAGCAGAGTGGATGCCCAGATAAGCATAGGATTAGGAGAGGCAGTTGGACATTTGGCTTCTAAATGGGCTTCATGGTGTTTTTAAGCTGTTACTGCTGGCTCCACCCATCCACACACATTTTCAACAGCTGCCTCAGATGTGAAATTGAATTTCTTTGTGCTGAGCTTGCAGACATGAATTAACTGATTTGTTTGGTTATATTAAAATGCCTGTCTTAACACTTCTAACACTTATTACCCATAACAGTTTATGTTAATTGGGTTAAAAAAAACCTCTTCAACGCATAATTTGTGGTCATTGCAGCTGACTCAAAGTGATAGGTACATGTGACTTTTTTTTTCCATCGGCTCCAGCCCATATTCTCATGGTCCGCTTTGCTATGGTGTGCTTGGTAACGCGTATCACATGTCAGCTCCATATCCGAGTCCAAGATCTGTCAGCATGCTTAAAATGGGCCAAAACATCCCCCGTCAAGAACAGGAAGCAAACAACATACATTTGTGGTGCTGACTATATATTCTGCTCAGGAAAAAAAAAAAAAAAAAAAAAGTACAGCACCCTGATGAAAACACCGAGAGCGTGTGTTTATCCTCTAACTGCCAGTCAGCATGATAAAGTCCGAAGGGAGTTGGGAAGAGCCTCCGGGTGTATAGCGTGCCTGTGTGTTTACTGAAGAAATGTTGAGTTCACTGCAGGATGGAAGATTGTCTCCTCAGTTGCTTGATAGCTAATAATTTGCTAATTGGGGTTTCAGTCCATACAGAAGTCATGTGTAACGTTTCCTATATACGCGCTTGAAATCTTGTTGAGCCAAGATTCTGCAAATAACTGCGTTTCCTGTAATTTTCGGTTCCAGTTATTCTAACCAGTATCTCAAGTGCACACCACCTTAGGTTTTTGGCTTTTGTGACATATATACCATAATTTGATTTAGTGAGATCTGTGGGGTTGTTAGTTAGTGGTTTCAGATTGAAACCATACTGGTTTCCTGCAAAACCCCCTCTCACACGCACGCACGCACACACACACACACACACACACACACACTGTTCCACCACTGCATCTCAGAGGCCCACTGGTGGAGAATTGGGAAGATAATTGTCCGAGCTGTTTACTCCATCGGGCCCATTTTGGGTAGCTCCTGTCCACATAGGAAATAACTCAAGAGTAAATGGCTGAAAATGGACTGCTATGTTTTTAGAAAAGGTTATCGGATGTTTTGTTTTGAAGCTTCTTTCTTAATCTGCCAGTTATTCCTGCAAGATGTATCAATTCACCACACTTGCAGTTTGTGACTTTGAGGATGTGACTCTTCAGCTGCTGTTGCTGTTATCCGACAGCCTCTTGGTCGTGAAGGTTATGAGCTGTCCAGCGGCTTTTTAAAGCCACTAACTGACTTCCTGTTGCATTAAAGCTGACACGAAACAGACAGGCTGTAATGAGTTGTCATCCCCAGCACATAGCCAAATGTCCAACCATTGCAACTAACGTGACGCATTTGTGTGTGTGAGTGAGGGCGTGTGTGAATTAGTGTGTGTGTGTGTGTGTGTGTGTCAAAATATCATATTTTTCAGGCCATAAAGACTTGTGTAAGACAATGATTCTGGGCA
>CAAKHG010022201.1:0-12739 GCA_901007715.1 Dactylopterus volitans
TCAGGTTGTGGTTGACCAACGAGCTCAGGGATAAAAAAAAATATGGAGTTTTCGGATTTTTTCTCAAAAAAAAAAAAAAAAAAAGTTTCCTGACCTCCGACCCTCAGGAGCCTCTGACCGTACTCTGCTCCCTTGCCTGCGATTCCAGCTGCAGGAGTACTACAGGCAGCTCAAGCACCCGTTCATCGTGAAGCAGCAGCTCGGTTGGGTGACGAGCTCGCCGGCCGACGTCGGGACGGGTCTGAGGGTCAGCGTCCGCCTGAGACTGCAGCACCTCCCCGGACACAAACGCCTGCAGGACGTCCTGAAGCGGCTGAGGGTCCACATGGACAAAGCAGGTGCGGGGGCGTGGGGAGGGGCGGGGGTAAACGCTAAACCTGCATAGCACACGTACGCGACCAGCCTTGGTGTGAGATTT
Source organism: Dactylopterus volitans (assembly GCA_901007715.1). Lineage (NCBI taxonomy): Eukaryota > Metazoa > Chordata > Actinopteri > Syngnathiformes > Dactylopteridae > Dactylopterus > Dactylopterus volitans. The sequence continues at coordinate 419 of CAAKHG010022201.1, forward strand.
TGGCCCTCATTGGCAGGTCTCTTTGAAAAAAACAAAACAAAGCTAGCGTAAATGGATATTTTCTGTTGTCCGTCAGGCTGTACGAAGGCAAAATGTGGACCGATGATGACAATGCTTTAATAAATCAAGCAACCGATTGACATCCCACTTCAGCCAGTTGCTGTTAACGCTCACAAAGTTCGGGTAAAGTAAGCTAGCTCGGTTCGGTTTAAGACCGTTTAGCGGACGTGGTTACAAAGTTGTGGTGGACGTTACTTTATGCAAGGTAACACAAGGTCGCTCCTCTTGCGCAATATTTTCCAAACGTTTGCAGTTAGCTGCGAAAAGCTATTAAAGCTTACCTCGAGTTATGGAAGCTAACTCTGTTAGCAGCAACTTGTCTTGGTAAAAACAGTTGGTTGCCTTTGTCCGGCGCGCCCCTCGTTCCTCCTTCGCTCCGCCCTCTCATCCAAATATGGTAGCGCCTGGTTGCAGAATACCAACATGGCGCAGTCCATGAAGCCGGTCTCTGGGCTTCAAAGCGGGAGTCCACAAACCAATAGGTGACGTGAGGTGGCTCCCTCCATCTTATACACGGTCTGTGGTCTTAACCTGTAAAACCTCAAGTGTTCTACGCCTGAACACACACGTCCAACATTAACTAACATCCAACATGAACCAACTCCTAAAGCTATTTGGGTCTGCATGCATGAGATGGGTCTGCGTGGGCAGCTAAGACCTTTGAGAATGCGCAGCATCCCTTCGGTTGTTATCATGCCGGAGTAAAGATTGATCCCCGGTGGATAACATCATTCTAACGATCATAAGTCCAGGTCCAGTTAAAGGCTCCGTTTGGCACATTTGGACAACCAGGCCTAATTCGTCCTCTTGAGTTTCCTTTGACATCGCAACAAAGAAAAGTCATGAAAAGAGACACGAGGACAGAAAAACGGCACAGCGAGCGCCTGGACACACACACACACACACTCTCGGGTGAGGAACTCTCGCGCCATGAGTAGAATGCCGTATATGAGCGGTAGAATTATGGCTCGTCCAGCAGGTGGCAGCAGCTCTGGATGGAGAACTGCTGGGATCGTCTCACATTTCATCAACTTTTTAGATGTAGTAAATATTATATACCCCTGCATGGACCCCCTGTAGCAGGTCTTTGGGTTTAGGAGGTGAAATACATGGAATTCAGCAAATAGCTTTGACATAAAACTGAATTATTGATTTTCCCCGCTATCCTTTGCTTAAAAAAAGTCAAAAGTTTTTGAATTGGCCCTTTCTGCTGGTTCCGTTTTCCCAGAATCCCCAGCGCTGTACCGCGTGAGCAACGTGGCGACCTTCGGCCCGAGCGAGGTGGGACTGACCCAGCTGGTGGTGGATGCGGTCAAGCTGCTCATCGCCATGGAGACCAGGCTGGAGGGCGGCGGAGACATCGATGAGCTCGTTCCCAGTCAGAAGTAGAGCTGGCAGAAGCGAGGAGGAGGAGGAGGGGGCGGGCGGACGGACTGTCCAATCAGGCGAAGCCATCCGTGGCATCAGGACGACGTTCAGCTCGCTTGACCACCTGAATCCAAACGAAGAACGACAACTCCTGTTTTCGCACCTTATCTAAATCTAAATCAATCAAAAATGTCGGTCTAATTATGTCCCAATATATCATGACGAAAAACACTGACTTAGGTTCATTTTTTAAACTGAGACTTATTTAACCCTGGATTTGACAATTGGATAGTACCCCCCTCAAAAAAAAAAAAAAAAAAAATTGAATTTCCATATATGGGATGGGAAAAAAAAGAAGAAAAAAAAAAAGAATGAGTTTAATCACCAGAACTGGCATTTAAAGGGGTTAAAAATTCTGACAAATAATGAATATTTGTTATGTATGAGGACTGAATTTAACAGCGGCATTCCTAAAGAAAAATAGGAAAAAATATATTTATATGTAATTTTTTTTTTTTTAAGAGCGTTTTTTTTTTTTGTGCGTGTCCAAAGTGGAGCAAAAAATGAAGGGACCCCCGAGGTTTGAGACAGGAAAATAAACATTCGGCTTGCTCATGACTTCTAAGAAACGATACCGACACTCGACACTTTCTCTTCGGCGGCTTTTATTTCAAACGAGTCCGTATTGGCCGCGCCGGACGGCAGCTACATCCACGTTGGCGATGAGTCCCGACAGGTCGCGTGGCGAACGTCGCTCCGAAAGCTGAGGTGAGGGGGTATTTTTCAAGTAAGAGGCTCAGGATTGCAGTCCTTCCCGCGTGACTTGACCGCATCCCTGCCGAGACGAGGACACGTGAGATGCGCGTTGTCGTTCACACCCTCCGGGTGGAAAGTGCTGCGACCGGCCGGAAAGGGCGCCAAGAACCAGTCAACCACGGAAACCCCACGACCTTGGTAACGTCGGCGCCAGCAGAGCTCAGTGGTTCTGTTAATGTACAGCCAGAGAATGGTGCCAACAAAGCTGAAAAACTATTTTTTTAAAAACCCAAACAAACAAACTGCTCATTTGCAACTGAATGTGTCAGCGATGGGAAGCAGCGTTTAGAAGGCATAACGTGGTGGAGTGGATGTGAGCGTCAGCGTCCAGTTCACCAGAAACCTCATGTCTGCAGGTCTGAGTCTGGTTCTGCTCTCTATTTGTCATCATCATCATCATCATATCTCTTCCGTCCAACCCACCGGTGACCTGATCTCAGGCGTGCGCCCGCTTCATCGCGTCTCTTTGCGCCGTCGGAGGCTCGGTCGTCGTTTGGCCGAGAGGCCGTTTTCACTACTGGGCTCGGTGTTAACTGCCGGAACCTTCCACCGGCACAAAGCGGCAACAAAGTGGATCTAATCGGCTGACGGAAGCGGTTGGTGGATTAAATAATCCTGCTCAAACCACAGCCTTCCCTCCGGTTTCCCAGCTGAGAGCGACAGCTGTGTTGGGAAATTACTTCCGGTTTCAACTCCGGCGGGAATGTGTAGCCGCTGCCACAAATACAGACCGACGCCAGGCGGATGCTAACGTGTACGCTACGGTTTTATCCCCACAAAACCAAAGCACGTTCTGTGTGGACACAAAATAACGAGACCAAAGAAAGATTCCAACACGAATGGTATTTGTTCCTGCACATATTGACCTGAAAAATAAGTTTAAAAAACAAAAAAACAAAAACACTGATCTGTCAGCGTACATCTGGTAAAAGTTTTTTTTTTGAATGACGACATCATACCTACACATCAAAAATATTTTTGCAGTAGTATTAGCCAATCGCATATGAAGGCCAAAGGTACAACCAAGCGTGAATATGTAGTTGCTACCCGGTAGGTCTTTACCGTTAATGGCTCTGTAACTGCTTTTGTGAACCGTGGGAATAAAAGTAGACGTCTGCTACGAATGAAATTCCAAAATGAAAGTTTTAGTAGAGTTTTCGAAGCCTGGATGAGCCCTTTTGTTCCCTCTTTATAGACGACTGGACATGCTAGCTGTGGCATCAGCAGGATATTTAGATGTTAAAATTCTCTTTTCATTGTGGGTGCCAGTGTGAAATCAGCCATGCTTGCACACTTATGCACTCAATTGCTAACAAATCTATAATTGAAATAAAAGTAATGTAAGCCAGGGGCCACACGCGTTTATAAGCTAGACAGGCATGACAGCGCCTCGCGAGTGAAGCCAAATGACCTCCCTGGTGGTTGGCTGCTGTACAGGCAACCAATCCTGCCTCCTCCATGGCAGTGGGCGGGGTTAGGGAGAAACGAAAAAAACTCTCCATATAATATTGCCCTGTCATCTAAGGTAATTCTTTAAAATCAAGCTCAAGTTTGGTTTCAAGCACCTATTTGATGCTACAAAAAAAAAGGGGGGCGGGAGGACATGATATGATGAGCATGACATCATGATTGACAGCTGCTCTGATAGAAAGGCAGTTACGGACTCATTTTTTTTTTTAGAGATCGTACGCAATAAAAAAAGATGAGAGGACACGGACTGTTAGCTTTTCTACAACCATTATTGTCTTGTGTAAAAAAAAAAAAAAAAAAAAAAAAAAGTTAATCAACGCTAGAACTGAACACTTGCGATTGAGCTGGGTGGCACCTCGGCTGGGTGGCTCCGTCTTCCTTATCATTACCGGGCAGACTCGGACTCTGAGTGACGTAAGCAGCACGAGACGGCGGGACGTTTCGGCGTCAGAAAGCGGTCGCCAGGCAACATGGCGAGTGGGCGTTTACCACCACAAAAGGAAAAACCTGATAAATGCTGCTCCTGAAAAGGTTAACAGATAAAACAATTGTCAGTCAGCTAGCCGTCAAGCTGCACGCGTGCTAACATTAGCTAGCAAACCTCAACAATAACAATGTAGAGTCTGTTGCTGAAGCATGATCGGACAGTTGTACTGTTGCTGCTGCGGCAACGGGGAGCGCTGAATTCTCGCATGAATGCGACTTGCTCAAGTACCACTGCGCTGCTGGAATCCGTTATCATAAATTTATTGAGCTTGTAGCAGTCTGGAATGATTTGGTAACACGTGACAGACTTTTTTCCAACTGCTGTCTGAGACGAGACGGAATTTTGAGTTAGGCGGCGGTCTAACGTTTTTTTGCAGGAAAGGATGGTTGACGTCAACCACCTGACAGCGTTAATGTGAGGCTATTTCGGTGCACGGCATCCTACATGGCGGAGGAAACAAGACGACGGAATAATGCAAGCTGTGGCTGGCTAGCTAGCTAGCAATGTACGATCCAACAACGCACGTGCTCGTGCGTGGGGTTGGTTTGTGCAACACATCTGACCCTGCTCTTAAAAAAAAGGTTTCACACCTCGCCGCCCTTACATCGAACCGGCGGCTTGTGCAGGCGCGCCTTTGTGCATCCTCACGCCTAGGACCTCATACGCAGGCGCGCTGGCTAATCAGTACTCGGCTGACATCTAGGACTTGAGGCGTAGCCGGCTGGACAACCGGCAAGCGAGCTAACGAGCTGGGTTAGCTGGAGTTTTGTTGTTGTGGCAGCGCAAAATAAAAAACAAAAACAAAAAAAACAAACAGATTTCCACCATGACGAGTGCATAGTGACAGAACACTGTTATGTTTTAGACGGTAACAGCAGACACGGCTAGCGGAGTGCTCTACTACTGTATATCGCACATGAAGCACACGTGGGGGGGTTAACGCCTCTCTGACTGTGCATATTTGCGCTCCAGAAACCAGATTAAAGTTACAATAAGATTAAGGCAAGCGATTGGCTTATGTGTTTATCTATGCTCGACGGTTCGGTCTAGGTCTAGGTCTAGGTCTAGTTTGGTCGATAAGTCTGACACAGCTGCTTTTTGGTGATGGATCACCAGGTCCGTGTCTCAACCGGGTTTCTGCGATATGATACGATAGTCACGTGTTTGATTACTTAGAGGAGTCTGATTTCTTAAGGGCACGTAAACACAGCCTCGAGTCAGCAGGTCGCGACGGACGGATTCCAACGCCATCCAAACCGGCGCGGCGAGCGCCCCGTCCTCGTTGTCCCAACTTGTTCCGGCACCGACGAGCGTGGCGGAACCTGGATCACAACCTGCTGAAGACCTTCAGCTATTCTAATATTTGGTTTGACTGGCAAACGTTTAGTGACGTTAATTAGTAAGTGTCGAGTATAGTAAGTTGTACTGCATGTCCGAGTTGGCCTGGGACAGTGCCGAGCGCAGGTTTGCCAGCGTCAGTGGGTGGACCATCATTCCGCGAAGAGGACCAACGCTCTCCTCACAGTGTTTGCGGACTAAGTGATAATCACTGGGACTTGATCACAGCCTGAGCTCGTTGGCCACTTTGGAGGCGATGTTCTTGAAGGCGATGGACGTGCCGGAGATCCTTTTAAAGCGCACGCCGTTGAGCGAGAGGCGGGGCAGCTTGCACACCTCCATCTCCCACTGGACCAGGCTGTCCTGCCGGGCGTCGCCGTGCACGCAGAACAGCAGGTAGCGCTCGCGCTGCTCGTAGTCACAGTTGTTGGCGTCCAGAACCCGCCGGATCTCCTTCATCATGTCCCCCGGCTCCATGGAGGACGTGGTCTTCATGCTCCAGGTGAAGCGCAGGGAGCGAGGCTTGGAGTCCCGGCCCTCCTCCTTGGGCTCGCCCGATAAGCTCCTGGAGGAAGGAGAATGTTAGCGAGGCCGAGCCGACAGGAAGTGTCGCCACCTGCCTGGCTTCTCTCTCTGGCACGGTGACGAGTGGGAGCCTCGCCACCGTGACGCATTTCATCTTAGCTCCAAATCGCGACCCAACACTGATTTCAACTGACCTGCGCGCAAACTTGGAGGTGATCTTGCCGATGAGGGATGTGGAGGTGCCACGGTGGGGTGCGGCGGCGGCGCCATGCGACGGCATGCTGGGCGAGGTCGGCGGGCCGTTGTAGGTGGCGGGTCGTCTGTCCCGCAGCTGGGCACCATGGAAGGTGGAGCGGCTGGAGGAGCCGCGGGGGAAGCGGGTCCGGTCTGGCGTGGTGCTGCTGGCGACGCTGAAGGCTGAAGGCGATGACGGCGGCTGGTGGGGGGAGCTGGGAGGCAGGAGGAGGAATTGTGAAAGCTTTATGCTAAGAGCCAACAGAAGCTCGCGGTGATCTCACAGCAACATCCAAGCAAGAACAACGCAGAGGCTGGTTTTCCTCTTTTGAAAAAAAGCGAATATGGAAGTCCCGTAGTTACATGTATGACTGCATTTACTGTATTAAATGGAGGGTTAAGAGGGCAATCACTTGCAAGCTGAATCAGCTCCCCATGTCATTATTTTTCCCCATTCTGAAATGGAAATTCATTGTCGCACTTTCTGCGCGCGCACGACAAACACCCTGACGAATTAACGCACATAATGCAAAAACCAGGTGATGGCGAGAGTGTTGAAAAGTTTTCCGACAGAAACCAAAATGTAGCCAACCGCTGGATATCAGACTGGTGTTTCTGTTACTGGCGCTGCAGGTACCTTCTGGTCTTCTGAGGCACGTTCAGGGTGAACAACAGTGATTGATGACTGCATTTCCTTTGAGGAGCGGCGAACGCTCCCGTCAGTACTCGCCTCTGATACTCGGCGTTGTCGTCGATGGGGGGCAGCGACGACTTCATCGGATGTCCGGACACCGACATGGACTTGACGTGGCGAGGCCGGGTGGAGGAGACCGTTGCCCCCGGCGATGGCGAGGGGGATGCAGCGGGGACCTCCGGCAGGCTGACACAAAGAGGGATTGTTCATTGATTTTGGAAGAACGATGGCGGTGAACGGCGAGAACCTCCCAGACCCCCACCTCCCGCCCCCTCACCTGTTGTCTTTACCGTTGGGAATGGCGGCTGAGTGGCGGTCGGCGCTCGTCCTCTCGTAGACGTACGTGTTTCTGCGGGTTATGCTCTGTAACCCAGGCAGCCCGTGTTACACAGTGTCACGCGCCGTTAGCACCCCCTGCAGGCTGAAGACTTCACTACGGCCACAACGTGCGCAAACACCACCCTGACGTCCTCAAAGCACAAACATGCTCAGGATATGATTCTGTTAGTGAGGCTTGATCCACGTTTACTGATATTTAGTGTCAAGCGCAACACTTGGATACCTTGTGGTCACGCGGAGGTCTAACGGTTTCTTATATGTCAATACAGTGTTGGAAAATATCGGCTGTAGGTCCTCACAGCACCGGGTTTCGTTCTCAAATATGGACTTGTTCACCTAAAAGCCTTTACACACCGAGTTGTTCTTTTCTTCTTCTGCCAATCACTGCTCAGGATCGACAGGTTCGCGGACGACGGCGGGCTTCTTTCGCAGTTCCGGTGCAGCCGGCGACTGTGATTGGTCCACGGCTCGTCTATCAGCAGGAGATACTCATGCTCTTCTTTTTTCAAGAGGCGCAAGTGAACCACAAATCCATCTTCACTGCGACTCCGTTTTGTCTCATATTGCAATTTTTCTCAACGAATTGAAAAATAAGCGCTCGGTGTTTAAGGCTTCTCTGCATACTTTTTTCTTCAAATCGCATTTTTCTTTTGAAAATGCATCTGAAAAAAATGGAATCAGTGTGCAAAGGCCTTAAGGTGAACAAAAGAAACGTCAGTTTTATAAAGTAGGACTTGGCGACTACGAACATTAGATTATCAAATTGGTTATTATATCAGTGCTGCTCCAGTTGAGTCTAAAACCGAAGAGCTGGCTGCTGATTGGTTTCAAGTGACCACGCAGCCGGCCCGAGCGGCCAAAGTCAGCCTGGTCCGGATCTGCATCGGCGACCTCTCACCCCTGAGGCTGTGGCTGACTTCCTGCGGTCCGTGGCTCCCATGGGTGACGCCGACGCGTCACCGAGCTCTTCCTTCCTGCCGCTCTCTACGCTGTTGGCATGGCAACGCTTGGCATAGGAGACAGGCGGGGGGATGGAGGGCGCCACTGAGACACGGGACAGAGAGAATCCAAAGAGCCGTGGTTGAGGGTCTGCTGCCGGAGCTCCACGCGGCTCCAAGAGCAGCTCAGCCGAGCGCCGCCAGGGTTGAGAGAGAGACTCACCGTGGTCGCTGAAACGGCGCTGCTTCTGACCGGCAGATGCGCTGCGAGAGTGGGCGGGCGACTGACTGGCACCGTTGAGGTCGCTGCTGGGCCGTGACCTTTGAACCAGGTTACCGCTGGTCAAAGACTGGCCGCCTTCACCCTGGTGAGAGACACAAGTGCAGCTTTGTTTCTCTGCTCGAACGCGATTGGCCCTGACCTAACCCGATGGGTTTCCACAAAGGTTTCAGGGCCAAAAACTGTGCCGTAAGTTTTTTTCAGCTTGGGCTGGGGGGGGGGTCGAGTCAAAAACTGTGCAACAAAGGATTCTGTGCTTTTCAGCTTTTCTGTTGCTCAGGGTGGATGTTGATGTCGCTAGACTAGCAGTTCCCCCCTGCTTTCAGTCTTTGTGCTAAGCTAAGCTAACCACAGCTCGGAAACTGTACTCGCAGGGCAGGGATGAAACAGATGTGGAACATCTGACTGGGGAAGGCGGACCACCAACCTCGGCGGGCTTCCTCCCCAGCAGCAGGTACGTTGCCGTCAACTCGTTGTATTTCTGACCCTCCAGCACCTTCGTCACCTCCTCCTGAGGGAAGCCCATCGTCTCCATCAGCTCTGATCGATCACAAAGCACAGCACACTTAGCTATGATTGGTCCAGTAGTAAAACGCCTGGGCTACTATTGCAAAACGTGCGCACACACACAGCCATATTTATCATAGATTTCTGACAGAGGGAACAGCTCTTCTAGTCTGCAACCACAAATGACTTTTTTTTTCTGGAATAGAAATGTAATATACACCAGTTGAATCATGGGAATGTGCTGACCCATGCGCTGGAGGTCCTTGAAGTCTGGTTCTGGTTCTGAGAACGGCTTCAGCTCCTCGTCGGCGTAGCCGGCGTTCATCCACCGATCCTTCATGATTTGCTGAGAAACAGAAGGAGGCCGGGAACAGCTGCTCGATTTAGTCATCAAACCAGAAGCGGGTGTCTTGAGTTGGAGCGGGATTTGCACCTCCGCGCAGCTGCATCTCATCACCGCACGGATGGATGACAAGAAATTTCGCAGTGAAACCTAAACTAGCAGCTACAAGAGGCTACGAGGCCAACGGAGCCGCAGGGTCCGTCCAGAAAGTAAAAGAAGCGCTCGATAAAACAGACTTTACAGCGGTTTTAGGTGTTAAATGTGGGACTGCTGGTGGCCGGGTGACTGGTCTTACCTGCAGGTTGCTTCGTTTCCCAGGATTGAGGACCAGCAGCTTCTTCAACAGGTTCTCGCAGTCCGTCGACATGTAGAAGGGAATCCGGTATTTTCCTCTAAGAACACGCTCCCTCAGCTCCTGCACACACACACGCACAAAAAAAAAAGCAAAAATATTTAGCTTATTTAGCTACGTGCTAATCTAACTCAAAGGCCACTATTACGGATGGTCAAGTTTGTTCATGCTGCCGCCACCAAATCTCGCACATTAAACCTGACGCCTTCATTTCCGAGAACTCAAGCTAAGCTCGTTATTGGATGAATGAAACCTACACGCTGGGGCTACTCACACAGAAACTTTGTCACAAGCCATTACCAGCTTTTACGACAAAAAAAAAAGGAATTTTTGAGAAAAACAAACAATTGAATACAAAACGAAAGTTAAAAAGCAAATGGGAGGTTTCTTGAGCAATAAAGTGAGAGTCTAAAGGTTGTCCATCAAGTCTGCAGGTCTGGTGATGGTCGACCGAACATGCAGCCACACTCACCGAGATGAAAGTTCGCAGGCCTAAAAAGCATGAAAAATCATCACATTTGCATTCTGAACAATTTAAAAATGATCAGGCATCCAATCAGTTCTGGGTATCTGCTGCATTCAAAATCGCAAATCTGAATTTCAGGTCCAGTCGTGCCGTGCATGGCTGAGCGGCGTTCCTATTGCTTTGTCCACATCTACCTTGAGGTTCTGCCCATCGAACGGCAGCGAGCCGCTGACCAGCGTGTACAGGATCACCCCGAGACTCCAGACGTCCACCTCCGGCCCCTCGTACTTCTTCCCCTGCAGAGGAGGCACAGCTACATGACCCAGCAGCCCCTCCCGGCGTCACACATGCTTAATACTTGCTTCTAAAATCTAAACAAAAAAAAAATGTCGTTGGAATTAAATTTGGTGAATACGGGACAGTTACAAGCATTTTCCCTGACACGGATGAAAGCGCTTTCAAGGTATTTCTTTTACGTAGCGAACGTGGTTCCCCTCTTGCCATCCTGAGACGTGTTAGCGCCGCAGCAAAGTCAGATTTCACCGAAACAGACGGGGTGAGCAGAGGCAGCAGATACACAGTAAACGAGCGTCACCGAAACCTCTGCCAACCTCAACTCTGTGTTCCTTTTAATGACTAAACCTGAGAACTAATGAGAAAACCCATCGTCTTTCATTCCCTTCAGCCCATTTACTCTAGTTCAACCTCTTTCTTCTTCTCCTTCCATCATCCTTCCCTTATTCATCTCATCCTTTGCTTCTGTCCTCACATTCCAAATATGTCAAATGGGTCCATGTAAAAATACCTGTGTGTGTGATGTAGAACACAGCACTGTGCAATGTTGTATGTTTGGACGATAAGAAAGTGCAGTCATGTTTCAGGCCCGCTAAAGGAAAAGTTCACCACTTTTCATGGGCGTGTCCAATCAGGTTGATGGCCAAAGTCGCCATATGAAACACGAAATTCCTCAGCGCCCGCTCGATTGACTGAGGAGGGGCTGCAGACTATTCCCGCTCGGATTTCTAGTCCCGCACTCGGCATAACCAGGCGGCCTGCCGAGGCTCAGAACCTACGCGCAGGTGGCCCCAGCCTGCATGCCCTGCATCCTGGGACATGCAGACAGTGACCACGCAGCCCTGCGGCAAGGCCAGAAAACGAGAACTCTTCCCTTCAGCTTGCTGTAGCGTGTGGGTGTTTGAAGAGCGGCTGCGGCCGCGCGTTCACCTGGAAGAGCTCCGGAGCGGCGTACGGCGGCGAGCCGCAGAACGTGTCCAGCTTGCTGCCGACCGTGAACTCGTTACTGAAGCCGAAGTCCGCGATCTTGATGTTCATGTCGGCGTCCAGCAGCAGGTTCTCCGCCTGAGGGTGGGGGGCAAGCACAGGCGAAATATCTGCGATCGGGGCTGCGGCTAAAACTTCATCTCATGACTTGCATATCGTTTCATCCGTAAATGAAACTATGAAAAGATGTCTGCATGTCTTTACGAAACCGTTTTCATGGCATTTTTGGGGGGTCCTCAGGCTCCTGCTGAGGACAGTTTTGAGGGTTCTGACTTGTTTTTAAGGTTCAGATCAGAGCTGGGTTTAGGTCCAGTTTAGGGTAAGTGGCAGGGGACCGTGTCACGCCAATGAATGTCCTCGCAACTGAAGCAGAAAATTACCTTGAGGTCCCGGTGTACTATCCTCTTCTGGTGACAGTACTCCACTGCTGACACAATCTGACGGGACAACAGGAGGAATAAAGAGGAACATCAGTTAAATTAAGAAGAGAATGTAAATGTGCCCACGTGCAGCAACACCTGAAATCTGCTGGCTACCGCTGCTCCTCGAGCATGTGCCGCTAGCACTGCTAAAACCGGGCTCTGCTACAGCTTCTACGGGGAACTGAAGTCGAACATGGACGCAAGCGAAGACCGACGCCACGAGACCTGATTCGAGTAGCAAGCAGCGGCCCTTGCTGATCACGGTGCGGCAGGTCACGCGGCTCCGTTAGCTGCTAAGCTAACGCGCCATAAAGATACTGCTGGTGGTAGCGCCGGTGAGCTGATCCGACCGGTGGAGCCACAGTGGCTCGGGGGGAGGGGGGGGGGGGGTTTACCTGGGA
>CAAKHG010022201.1:12759-27500 GCA_901007715.1 Dactylopterus volitans
GCGAGGGGGAAGAAAGGGGGGGGGGGGGGGCGGGCGGGGGGGGCGGCGGGGGGGGGGGGGGGGGGGGGGGGGGGGGGGGGGGGGGGGGGGGGTTTACCTGTGACTGGTGCCCACCTGCGCTGACGCCTAGCAAACGCGTTCATGATCGCACTTTACGAACCCTGCAAAGGCTCCCCGAGCGCCACCGTCCAACTGCATGTCCACATAGTGTCAAAGGTCTGAAATCACCTGGCGGAACTTGGCTCTGGCCTCCTTCTCCTTCATTCGTCCGTGAGCAACCAGGTAGTCAAAGACCTCGCCTGAGACAAGTAAAGCAGATGCGTCACACCCGCGGCACATTTTAAGCAAGCCAGGATGACAGAGAGGCCGGACGTGCGACTGGCGGCAGGAGGAAGTGGGCCTAATGTCACCTGCTCGCACGGGCGAGCCGGTCTTACCTCCACTGGCGTACTCCATCACCAGGTACAGAGTCTTCTCCGTCTCAATCACCTCAAACAGCTTCACTGGAAAACAATAGCAGACATGGACGACTGCTGCTAAACACTGAGCTCTTCTCCGGTCAAATACTGTGCCTTACTCCTGCTAAATACTGAGCTCCCCTGCTGGGTAGGAAGCACAGGTGACGGTGGAGAGGGGGGGGGGGTAGCCTCACCTATGTTTGGGTGGTTGAGGATCTTCATCACACTGACTTCTCTGAAGAGCTGAGGAGACATTCACACATTTCGGATCAGTGGCGCGGAATGCCTCTGGCGCGGCATAAGTGTCGCGCGGCGCCACGGGGAGCAAAGAGGCCGAGCGCGGGCGGGTCTAAGGTGACCTGGAGCGGCGTCGGGCGGTCTGGGGGTCAGAGCATACCTTCTGCAGGCTGGTCGGGTTCAGCTGAGTTTTGTCGATGATCTTGATAGCAACCTGCAGGGGAGGCGGCGAACAATCTCCGTCAGTTCAGTGATCATTACATTATTATACAAAATCTTAACGATCACTCGTGACGTAATCACCCGGGGCCTCTAACACTGATTATCAGTTGAGGGGAGCATGATCAGTAGCTCACACCTCCGCAAAGAGGAGCATCTCACGACGCAGATCTTTTTTTGTCTGACTTGCTAACCCCGTCTCCAGGGGAAAAACAAAACCAAAACAAACAAACGTAATATTGGCGTTTCAAATTTCTGCAAACCACGGACACATGATACTTCAAGGATTTGGACGTTTGTGAATCCTCATCCTAGACACAAAAACTGCCCACCGCGAGACCGACAATGTCACGGCAGCGCGATGCTACAGCCGCAGATGACGGGACATCTGGGCGGAGCTCCGCCAGTGTACAACATCCTGCCATCCGCTTTGGGTAAATGTAAAACTAAAAGACTAATAGAGGGTTTATGGGAATATTTATTGTGTGATTTGAAGCTGCAGTTAAAAGGAACAGAGCAGCCTCTGCTTCCTTGTCCAGCTGGAACTTTCAGGGAAAATTTTGTCCCTGGTAACTTCATCTGCTAATAAAAGGTGCTTCAGATGAAATAACATTTTCCTCTAACAGGTGTAGTGCTTGTAAGAGGACAGGTGACAATTTTATTTCATTTCTTGCATTACAACTACTTATAATCAAAAAAAAAAAAAAAAAAATCAATGCGTTGTTGTCTGGTGAATCTTTTTTTTTTCATTTTTAGTTTATACATGAAACGCGATTTAGTGTAAACACGTTCAAATTTGATTTCACTGAAATGACAACAGACGTGATAGATGAGATTAAACACTAATTTTATGCATAGAACAAACTGACTGGAGTCAGCGGAATAATTGCTGCGTTTAATTCAGGCTGGAGTCCAAAAAAAAAAAAAAAAAAAAAAACTCTTTCAAGATGACGAAGGAGATTTAAATTGCCTGCAGAGAGAAGCAAAGCAGCTTTAGGAGGTGAGAATTAATCCTCATTTTTTTTTCTCTCTCCGAGGAACTAAACTCTCCAAAGAGGCTCCGTGCAGCTGATTGGACGGCGACTTCCCCTCTAAGAAAATGGATCTTAAAATAAACGCAACGTCACGCTGCGCGTGAGCCGCTGACGCGTGCGGCATCAATAATTGAGCCGCTACGTCTCGAGCAGGCCGAATTCTGCCGACTCTCCTGGCGGGAGAAGAAAAATTCAGCTCTGATCGGGGTCACTGGGTGTTTCCATCTTTAGGATGCGGCACACGTGAGGCGCAGCTGGAGGTCTGCGTGATGGAGGGGGTCTTGTGCGGGTCTGTTTTGGATGCAGATTTCCCCGTGACCGTTGAAAAGGAAGGCCTGAAGGTCTGCGCGAGCCAACGCGCCGCGGTTCACCCACTCACCTCCCGGTTGGTCAGCGTGTGCCTGGCCAGCTTCACTTTGGCAAAGTTGCCTTTGCCGATGGTCTTCAGCAGCCGGTAGTTGCCGATGTGCGGCTGCTCGTCTGGGGCCGAGGTGGCGGAGCCGCGGCATCGCGGCGTGCTGTGGCTGCCGGAGGGCTTGGAGGGCGGCGCCGGCAGCGCCGGGTGGGCGCCTGACGTCTTTGGCTGAGGGGAAGAAGCAAGAAACAGGTGAAACCAGGGCGACGTGGCGGGCTGGCGGCTGACTGGTTTGGGCGAGAGAGAACGCTTCTCCTCACACATCGCTCGGCTCCGATGAATCAGACTTGACGCAGGTGCCTACTTTATAATTCCGCATCTTTTACTCCGCGCCTTTTTGTGACTGTCGAGAGCCATGCTCGTCTTCACACTCAACCTGCAGAATCCGTGACGTCACACCTGGCTTGAGCCCGCACGCAACTCGCGCGGGAGCGTGACAGGAGGCTCCGGGTGCCCAGCGCGCAGACGCAGAGAATGAATTGAATCTGATTTACAGTCGTCTCCCGTTTCGTGGCGTTGATCGGGTGACTGCGCGCTCGCGACCACTGTATTAGGTAACACCAGTTCAATATCTCATCAGCCAGTCCCGTGGCAGCAACCCAGTGACGTGGTCAAGACGTCGTGCTGAAGTTCAAATCAGCACCGGGATGGAGGAGAAAGGTGGTTTAAGTGTCCTTGAAGGTGTCACGGTTGCTGGTCTGAGTGTCTCAGCAGCTGCTGATCTACTGGGGTTCTCACACACAACCATCTGTGGGGTTTACAGAGGATGGTCCCACAAAGAGGAGCTATCCAGGGATGCTCAGTTCTCTGGGAGAAGATGCCTGGTCAACGCCAGAGGTCAGAGGAGAACAGCCAGACGGGTTTCACAACAGTGACTCAATGAATCATCGTTACAAAAGAGGTCTGCAGGAGAGCATCTCTGACCCCGCAACACCTCCAACCTTGGAGCCGATGGGCCGCAGCAGCGGAGAACCACACCGGGTTCCACTCCTGTCAACTAAGGACGGGAAACTGAAACTAAAATTCATACGGGCTCAACAAAATTGGACAAGGAGGCATTGAAAAATGTTGCCTGGTCCGATGAGTCCGGATTTCTGCTGTGACATCCGGATGGCCGGGTCAGAACCTGGCGTACGGAACAACACGAGAGCCTGGATCCATCCTGCCAAGTTGCAACAGCTCAGGCTGCTGCTGGTGTAATGGTGAGGGCCGGGGGTTCATTTTCTTGGCACGCTTAAATACCAGCTGAGCATTGTTTAAACACCACAGCCTACCCGAGTGCTGCATCCCTTTATGACCGACCCGGCACTAGAAAGATGTGCCTCATAAAAGTAGCCAGGTGAGCGTGTGTGCTCAGAAAAGGGGAAACTCAAACTTCCGCTACTGCAGTAAGAAAACACCGCATTCGAAATCGTTTCCAATCAACAAAAAATGACTGAAATTCCAAACTTAGCCAGCTTATTTCCAAAGACGCCAGACATCTGCCCGCCTTCATTCACGGCCGCTTGTCCCTGTGCGTCGCTCCCGTTTCTTTGCCGGGGAAACGCGACTGGCTCCTCTTGGTGGCAAGAGGAGAGCCGCCTGCTGGCAAGTGCCAGAGCCGTCCACTCCTGGAGCGCCGGCGTCGGCGCGGCTCTGACTCAGCCTTTGTGGAGGATAAAACCAACGTCGGTCCGGTTGCTTACTCCGGCCATTCGCATATTTATTAATTGATGACACAAGCAGGGATATTTTTATTTTTCTATTCATATTTAACTCCGCTGCTGCTGCTGCTGCTGCTATTGCAGCTGCCGGGGTGACCTAAATCTGCCTGCTCACTCACGGAGGGATGGATTGATGGCTAGGTGGCGTGACAGACGGATGGATGGATTTTTCATCTCCACCCTCACAGGGGAACCCCCCCTTGTAAACCTAAGCGTTGCCATAGTTAAGTAGCATACCGCCAGCAGCTGATTTCACAGTTGATCGGCACCGTGATTCGTCACCAAGGAGAAACAAGGGAACTTCGCACTGTCACAGTAACGCGTGTCACGTGGCGCAGCGATTGGGGTCAAAGGTCATGCTGCCATGGAGGAGGGGTGGGGGGGGCGTGGATCGTTCACATCGCTTCAAACATCCGAAAATCTGCATTTCTGGTCCTGGAGAGCCTCCCTGACATACTGGGAGGATGCTGAAAGTGACTAGCAGAGGTCTGATGACATCACTAGATGCTGATGTGACATGCTGCAGTGTATTTTGGGAAAAAAATCAATAGGGAGCAGACAGCAGGAGCCGGCTGGAGCTGCTGTACGCTTGACGGAACTGAAGGGTAACAGGTCAAACCGCCTTCATAAAAGCTCATGGCAACTTCACCAGCGATATTAGTTAAGCTAATAACAAAAAAAATTGCACTGATCGGTCACCTTTCTACTCCATAACAAAACCTACACGAGTAATAAAATTCATAAAAGTCCCTCTATCAATCAAATGTAAGTCGCCTAACATCATTTCAAAATTGCATTAATACTCAAAGTAATAAATATGACATTTTCAAAAAGCTCCCATCAATAATACAAATAAATCCGCCATTAAATATTTATACTGCGTAAATACTCACAATGAAATCTATAAAATCAACTGCATGACGCTAATGAAATAATCAAATGCAGTAATTAAACTCCACGAAGCTGCAGCGGCGATGACAAGAGCCCCGTTCCGCCGCCACCGCGCGTACTTGAGCCGCGATCCATGACATGAAACTTAATAATTAGATCAATAAGCGGAGCAGAGGCGGGGTTTGGCCAACTTACCTGCTCAGACTCGCTCACCGGGGTCAGACGCACCCTGCTCGACATCTTTCTGGTTCCCTCCGCCGCTTTCCGCTCGCCTCAGTCCGGAACACGCATCCCCGCCGCCGGCCGCGCTACAGCATCTCACCGCGGGAACCGGGCCGCCGGGGCTCAGCCGGGAGGTTTCGCCGGCCGGCGGGAGAGGGAGGCTGGGGCGGCGGCTCACAGGAAGGCCCGGCGCTCGACTCGGTCCGGAAGAGAAACCCGCATGGAGACAAAAGGGCGGACGGTGGAAGACGGGCGGCGCGGCGACGACGGAGGGGAGGCGCAGGAAAAGGGGACGCGAGTCCGACGAGGAAATCTTCCCGCAGGAGACGCGGCGGCGGCGGCGTCCGGCGGACTCATCCGGTCAAACAGCAGCACTGCGGAGTCCTGTGACGTCAGAGCTCCTCCTCCGCGTCATCTTCACCCTCAGCCGCTTCCTCCGGCGCGGACGTCAGAGAGGCCGGCGGATTCACTGTGTTTGTTTCGAAAACAAGCGGAAACGCCGAAAAATACAGCTTGTGGCAAAAAACAAAAAAATAAAAAATAAAAAATAAAAATACGACACTAAAATAGTCGACAGTTATTTTAGCCCCCCCCACACACACTGAAAACGTCTGGCATAACGAAAGTAAATCAACACGTCGTCACTTTCGGGACGCCCAGAGTCGCTTTACGGGACATAAAAATCAAATGAATCACTCAACTTTCATCCGTAATTTTACACACTTGGTCCGTCCTCTCGTATGTCGAAGGGGACGCTTTATGGAAGCGAATAACCTCGTTTTTTTAATAGGGTTTAACACTACTTTAGCCATTACTTTTTCTGTTTAACGCCTGATTTTGCGAATAAACGGAGGGACATTTCACCTGTGCTCAATCACGATTAGCTGCTAAAGGCTCTGCAGCCACCAGGTCTCATTCCTCTTTACGCCAAAATTGTCTTATTAAAGCTAATTTGCCTGCCACGCCTGCTGAAAATGGCGGACTGCTTACAAACGCTGGACTGTTAATGGCACAATTAAACCTGAGTAACCTCACTTCCTGTCGCTAGTATGCTAATGATGGTGTTTGTTAGTATGCTAGAGGAATGCTTGACATGCTAACATATTATATAATAGCATAACAGCGTCAAGGACACCATAGTCACCCACGTGTGTGGTTTTTAGTACACTAATCTTAGCATTTATCAGTATGGTAAAACGATGCTTAGCATGCGATTAATATTAGCATAAAACTATTAAGGGCATTATAGTTACCTTAGTAACTGTTGTTAGCATGCTAGTGTAAGCATTTGCTAGGATAACAGAATGCTTAGCATGCCAACAAGCTAAAATGCTCCTTGAGAAATATAAGCAAACCTTAAACAATTTCTATAAATACTTTACCTGAACTGCATATCATGTATCATGTCGTTTTGAAACAAAAAAAAAAAACCCATCAAAAAAGCAATTATGACATTTAACTTTATCATTAAGCTTTAAAAGGCTTTTTTTTTTTAAAACTGTTTAGACATTCGTGGAATAGATACACAAAGGACCCAAACCGTTGTGTGTTGTAGGAGTTTGGTTTAATATTATATTGAAAAATAAATTAACGAAAATAACTTTAAATGCAACATAAGAAAAAAAAAAAAATCCAGATTATAAACATTCTTTGCCAGCAGGGGGTGCAATCGCAGTGCTCATGTCAGGTTAAATTTACAAATATATATAAAAAGGGAATTTATTAGACATATCCACAAATCACAAAAGCATTCCTTTACATCCAGTGAGCTGAATCTGGTCTACCACCCAACCATTGTTCTTCCAGCTACAAAAAGGTCTAGAAAATTTGTATTTATATATGTATAGATTTCATACACATGCCCTACGGGTGGATGTGGCTGTAAAAAAAATAAAACAAAAACAACCGTACAAAACAAAAAAAGCACACAGTGGTGAGGTGGATGGAATGATGAATAAATAAGACAACATGACGGTCAGTGATTTGAGTTGCGTTCGGATTCACCAATTTTGACTTTTAAAAAAATGGACACACCGACACTTTGAACATCTGACCGCGTCCGTATCACGTGGCTGCACAAGTTTGGCGACCGCTGATTTTCAGTGTTCCGCTAATCTGCTTCTGGTGCTTTAAAAACAAGACAAAACTAGAGGGGCATCGACACTCAAAAGTTAAAGAACCAAATATTATCTACAGGTCTCAGGTGAACGCGGGAGAACAAATTAAAAAGCTCTGATCAGCAGCTTCTTCCTCTCAAGACATCAGCTGTCAAATCTGGAACCGAAATAATGGAACGGGCTGTTTTACTTCACATGATTAATAACCCGAAAGTGAGCGAGACAAGATTTAAGACTTAAGGAATATTTCAGATTACGCTTTCTTTGCAAGATGCGCAGACTGATCTCAGGTTTACCGTCGTTAGCCTAGCTTAGCATAAAGGCAGGAAGCAGAGAGGGGGAGGAAACGGTGCTTGTAAGACTAAAGCGATGTTTAGCTCAGCGAGGCGGCACGCGGTCGCATCACCGGCCGCCTTTCAAACTACAAACTGGGGTTTCTGGATGAAACACTGTGTTGATCAGTGAGCTTTACAGCTGCTGGCAGGTACATTCCTGAAGTTTGGACAGAACCAGTTTTGCCGCCACCCACCTCGGGGCCCCCCTCCCGCCCCGTCTTCACGCTTAGCTAACGCTGTGCAAAACACTCAAATCTGATCGGCTCACTGGGAAAAGCGCGATCGTTATCCATAAGCGCGAGAACTATTTTAAGTGGCGACGGTGTCGTCAGCGGGCGATCGTCTCGAGCTGCGAGTGAGGAGACTCACCGGACGCTCTCCCGTTGGCGGGTCTGGCGAGTTTGTCGCCTCGGCGGGCGTCAAAAATAAAGGGGCCTTGTTTTCAGAGAAAAAGTGGCTCCTTTGACCTTCAGCTGGTCGTCTTTTAAGAGTCAGGTGAGCTCAGGGAGGCCAGCTGGTCTGTTCTCTGAACGACCTCTGCGAATGTTTGAACATAAAGCACATTGGACACGTTGAATCGAGCTGGACATGATTAATGCTGTTTTTTTTTTTGTTTTTTTTGAAAGTGCATCATGAAAAAAAAAAAAGAAACCTGTGCGACTGTTTTTACACTTAACGCGTCAGGAGTATACTTTCAGCAGATTCACAAGAGGAATGAGGAGAGCCGCCGTCCACCAGGCTTCTCGGGACGGCTCGCCGTCGCCGCGCTGACGACCCGCGGTCCTCGAGTCCTGGTTGGCGAGAACCTGCAGGCCCTCTGAACCCGGGGCAGAGCGCTCCAGGAGCATTCCAGTGGGATATTTACAGCAGATATACACAGCGTGCTTCGGGTCCACGACGAACCGCCAGGTGAAAATACGTCTGTTGTCCGTCCCCTGATTGATGGTATTAGTGTTGGGTTGAAGCTGTCTGTGTCCACTACAGCCATTTCATTCATTAGCTAAACTAGTGTGACTGCTAAAAAACAAAACAAAAAAACACGTTCAAATTGCACACAGATGGAGACAAGACGGTCCATGACTTTGATTCTGGCTAAATTACAACAACTGAATCCGGACTAAAAACCTTCCTGCCTGCCTGCCTGTCTGCCTGCCTGTGGTTTCTCAGTTGAGAGTAAAGCTGTAAACTTTGGTTGTGACTCGCCCTCACCGCCGCCGCCCAGCGACCGAAAACGCACCTGGCCGGCACGCCAGGGGCGCCGCGGAGGACCTGTGGTCGCGCTCTTCATTCATACATTCACATAAACGGGAATCGTTAACGTCGAGCTCTCGGCTGACGGGTGAACACACGCCCGGGGGGACACACTCCATGGTAGAATAATGGCCCAGCCCAGCAATAAATACCTTAACCCCCACCCACTGACAAGAAATTAAATACATCACACTGTGTTGTCCAGATTTACAGTCCGTGAACCTAGCGCCAGCACGGTGCCCGACCATCATGTGGAGAAAACAAAAAAGAAAAAAAAAAAAAAAGAAGAAAAAAAAAAACTTCTTTGTTTCACAACCCAGCAGAAGGTGAAAAGGAAATAAACACGAGCGGAGGCGACCGCTGCTAGTTTTTCTTCTTCACGTTGTTGTTGGAGGCGAGTCGGGGCCGCGGCGCCGGGATGAGGCTTCCCAGCGGGACTCGACTGCGAGCCACCTCGAAGAGTTTGGACAAAACCTGCATGGGGAGGAAGAAGAGGAGAAGGTGGTGAGTTCAGATTGGGTGTAAAAGCTCATGCACACTGCAACTACAACCATTTGGAAATTTAAAAAGGAAGAAAAAAAGGGATCAGTTTCTCATTTACCACAAGTCATTTTAATTCTAAAAAAGAAAATCGGCACCTGCTTGTTAAAACCAGCTTTCATTTGTTCTAGATTTCAACAGCTTATACCTGTTAGAAATTAAAGTAGCAACCTCTCAGCCACTTTTACTGGACGCAGTGAAAACAGCGCCTGATGTTGCGTTTGTAACTTGACACCGACGGTCCCGAAAACAGAACCGAAGTGTCCTTTCATCAGAAAACATTATCGCTTTCCCCATCTCATGCTCAAATGGCTTTTCCCTCATTAGAATAACCCGCTGCCCTCGCCGCTCTGTTGGAATATTACGCACCAGCGTCCTGTGATTCCAGCGCGTGTCAGCAGAGGGCGTTGCTGCTGTAAATAGCAGCCTCGACTTCTTCTCTGGCACCATTTAGTAGAACTAAACGTGCTTTTCGGAGGCTTTGGGTTTCAATATGTGCAAAAACAATGCAAAAGATAAACACCAGTTTGCCATGCTGATCTTGAGATTCAGACAAATCTCATAACTAACAAACTTATATGTCTGCATGTAACAGACATACTCGCATGGCTCTAATGATTCTGGCGACTACTGGCCACACCTGTCTAACGACTGCAGCAACACTAAGCGAGTCGCCCTGAGCCCAGCAGTCGGTGACATCCAAGACAACCCACTGAACCTTAGATTGCGAAAACTCCCCACCGCCAGTCAGGCCGCTCGCTTCTGGTCTTGGGAACAGCATGAACTGATGGAAGCCGATAAGAGGCCACCGTCCTCTAGACACATAACCAAGTCCGGTTGATCTGATTAAATTCCTTGAGTAAGTAACTAAGTGCGACACTCCCGTTTCCTGGTGAACATTTAAAAATCTGCCTATTCTTTGAGCAGCTATTGATTTAATTACTTACTACTACTACTATTAATCACTCTGGCTGAGCTGTCCTCTCGCGTGCTGCGGTTACAAAATCAACCACATGTTGTTGACGCTCGAGTATCACATTTAGCAACCCAGAGTCCATCTCGGCATCCCGCCGGTGACTCGAGTGTCAAGATGAACCGGCACGGGGCGCTTTGGCGCCGCGCCGCTTTTGGAAAGTGCTCACCTTCCGCGGAGTCCTCTGGGAGCGTTGGGAGACAAAATAAAAAGGGAGGAGGGGTTAGAGGGAGGTGAAGAGGGACAGAATAGCACAGCCGACGCGAATTGAGAGAGAGAATGTGAAAACGGATCGCACGGGAGAGCTGGACAAGACCACGAAAGCGCCGGCGCTGTATGACAAAGGCGCCAACTACTGGCTGCCCTTTTCCTTTCGCTGTTTGGCAAATTTAAGAAGCTCTTTAAGCAGATTTCATCCGATTCTAAAAACTGATGTCAATACATTCAGGTCTTAACTGTGTTTTGACCAAACACAAGAGCTCGTGTGTGCATGTGTGAAGATGAGAGTGGATCTCTGGTTGGATCTCGCCGCGTCAGAATCGGCGTATGAGCGCGTTTACGGAGCTGAGGACTCGCCCGGCGGCGGCTCGTCACGGCCCGGCCAACACCGGCCTGCGGGTGGACGCCACCCTCTCACCTGTTCCCAGAGCGTTTCAGCCACCTGGTCGATGGCGCCGCCGACCTCGCGGAACTCCCCAGAGTACTTGGCGTAAGCCCAGACGCAGAGCGCCGTCAGGGCCACGCCCATCACCAGGTTGCAGAGCGTGGCCACGGAGTTGATGCCCACGAAGCCGGTGACCAGCGACGCCACGTACATGACGAACATGACGGCGAAGAGCGTGGCGGGCGTCCGTGCCGCGTAGAAGATGTTCTTGCCGTCGTTGTGCTTGCTGAAGTTGGCGTAGGCCTCGTCCAGCTCCGCCTCCAGCTGCTCCTGGTAGCGCCGGCAGAAATCCTCGCCGCCCATCTTCTTGACCGAGCGGAAGTGCCGCACCGACACCTGCCGCAGCTCCGCGTGGCGTCGCTCCAGCTCCGTCGGCGAGATGTAGGGCTTGTCTCCGCCGCAGATCTGAGACCAGGACGGACAAACGCGCGGAAAAACTAAACCCTTCACAATCTCATTTAGCAAAAACAGACGGGTGTGATTGATTAAACGGGAAATTAATTAACAAGAAAAACGAGGCGACGCGGTACCTGCTCCATGCTCTTGTTGTACGCATCTTTGGCTCCAGCGACAGCTGCAAGGTTATTGGCTTCAGCTGTTGCCTAGGTAACAGATGACAGAAGAAGTTCAATAGGTCCCTTTGAAATTGAAAATACTTAATCTAAGTAATAAGTTAAACACTGCAATAAACAAGTGGTTAGACACACTGGTAATCGTTATGTGGTGATACATTTTATGCACATGCTATGATGATGATTTTTTTTGCATGCATTTTTTGCATGCACAATAAAGTTGTGCGTTTACAGTATTCATGTGTATTGTTTTACAGTTTTTGCACATTCTGCATTTGTTTTTAGTTTGTTTTTGCTTACCTAACATTTTTAAAACATCTCATTCTTAGTCTATATTCTAATCTGCACACTGCATTTTTGTTGCATTTTTTGCTGCTCTATATTTGTATTTTATTTTTATGTTTAACTTGCATATTTTGCGTTTTTGGTTGTATTTTGTTGTTCTACATTTAACGTATTTTCTCACTGGTTAACTTAAAATTGATTTGCACATTTTTGTTTCATTTATTGCTATTTGTGACTTTTTTTTTTTTTATTGGGATGGGTCGGGGTTGACAACACTGACTGAATCCCGATCACTTTTGTGAGTCACTCAGATGAACCCGCGTCCATAAAATGAACCGAGTTTACCGCCATTAGACAAGAGATCCTGACACTTTTAGGATTCAATGGCAAATTGTGGATTATTCTTTGGGAACTGTAGTGGATTACTGCATGCCGGGACCTTTTTACTATGGCATCCCAACACGCACCAACCAGGCTCGCCAAAAGGTGGTTTTTGTTTTGTTTTTTTGCCGTTACTTCCTCCTCTCCTTATCCTCCTTGTGAGACAGTAAGTATATTGGACTTAGTTTACTTTTTGGGAGCTTTGAGGAGTACTGGAGTGAACAATGGTTTAATCTGTCTGAAGTTTTGTCAGCTGCTGAGATAAGATTTTATTAATATCATCGCCTGTCAGCAGGCGCGAGTTGCTTTCATAATTCAATGAGACGACTTTAAGGCAGGCTGACTCGCTTTCATTAACCTTAAACCTTGATATGCATTTTGATGTTGAAAAGTGTGAGATTTTTTGTTATTCCATTTTATTTAAAGCAAGTAATCCGTGTAGTAGCACATGTACCTCTCTTTTAAATTTAGGCCCAATATTTACTTTTCACACTCTTATCGGCTCATATTCATATCTGGCTCATCACATTTACTCTGATGTAATTAGTAGTTTATTCCCGGTCACCTGCTTTCATGAGATTATCTGAGGAAGATTCCGCAGGAGTTGAACTGACCTGCAGCATCGACTTGGGGTGAGGAAGCTCCTCCCCCTGGTAGATCTTCATGTAGGCCTGAAACAACAACAACACACACAACTGAACATGGACAGAAGATGGAGGGACACTCGCGGCTCAGCAATTCAATTCTCTAAAACATGAATGTACGAAGCCAAATTGTAAAAGTCGGCAGGGCATCTGATCAACAAAGATTATGAAAACGAGCCCTTCCTGAGATGTGAACGCGTGCAATGGCAGCCAAGACGGCCGCAACAGGCTTGTGGACGATGTCTATCCGGCTGGCGACGTCCTCCAAGGAAGACACAACAACCTCCGAAAAGCAATACGTGCCGGCGATATGTTATCGAGTCCCTCGTGTGATGGCTACAGTGAGCCTGTGCTGCTACTTAACCCGATTCCAACGGGTGGCGCCGTCATTCAGCGACAGCACAAAGCAAATTAGCGGGCCTGCCGTTTTCTTTTAATGCATTTTTTAATATAAGTGTAAATTTTGCCTTCCAATGTAAAGTGCTATGTACATAAAATGAATTGTTCTTATTATTATTATCAGTAACCAACAGCCTCAGGTTAACTTGACGTGTAAGCTCAAGTTACACGTCAGTAATTTTTCCACATCGGGGGACTGACAACAGGTTTAAAATAATGAAGGTGTGATAGTGTGGACTGTTTCACATCTAGAATCTCGTCATGGTAACTTCAGAGGACCTCTGATCGACACATGCAGCTGAAAAAATAAAATACTAGTAAAAAAATAAAATAAAAACTGTGTCACAGATTCATGTAGTTTGATATCATCCGGCGCCATGTGTTAAATGTAAGTCGGTGCAGGCCTCCGGAGGGAACTGTTGCGCAGCCCTGCAAGAGTAAATTGTCCTCTTGGTGATATCTGTGCCCATGCTGCCGCTCGCCCAGCAGATGGAGACACAGACGGCGCTCACACGCAGGAGCCTTCACTCGCTTCCCGACAGATGGGCTGAACGGGCTTGACAGGACCCACAAACACTGAACTGGCTACAACCGGTGCTTTTATGCTGCCAGTCGTAAATGCACAAAAGGGAAGTTTGAGGGCCGGGCGATCCTACGGTCTCGATCAGGGATCGCGATAAAATCTAAATCCATCTCAACCATCAGAATGGGACATTTTTAAACAATGTCATATGGCAAAAGTAACAGCGGTCCGTCGGGCCACCGTGTGCCACGCCCACTCCTCATTGTAGGCGTGGCTACAGTTGTAATGGGAGGTAAACAGAGAGAGAAGTTGGAAAAAGGAGGCTAAATGAGTGAAACTCAAGTCGATGACGGCGAAAATAACCGAGCGGGAAAGTGAAATCACCATATCAGCCGCAACAAAGATATTGTTAAAAAAGAAAAAAGAAAAAAAAAAAAAGGTAACGCTACATCAGCTGTGTGGAAGTGGTTCGGATGCCTAACGCGTGACGAGGAGCGGATGAAGCCGGTTTGCAAAATATGCCGGCGGTCGTTTTTCCAACCAGGCCGGGAAACACCGGGAACCTCTTCAATCACCTGAGGCGGCGCCTTGTGTTATTAAATTTTTTACTGTAAAGTTTCAATGAATCGCTTGTTCAGGATGCTCCCCGATCTGGCAGAATCAGCAACAACTACAATTTGTGATGAAAATCGAGATCGATCAATATGATTTTTTTTTTTTTTTGCCATATCGCCCCGCCCCAGGGAGCTTGTTCCCATTTTTGCTTCAGCGGTTTACAGTACAGTGTCGGAATCCCAGGATTCACTTGTGTGGATGGTCGACACAAATTGGTAACAAAAAAATAAAAATAATAAAAAAAACTGACAAAGGTACTGATA